>VYYT01000221.1:0-49052 GCA_032988895.1 Colletotrichum kahawae | reverse complement strand
TGTAAGGGGCTGGCCCCTAGGCTCGTTCAACGTAGAGGTGCCGTCGATTGACTATTCTAAGCTGAAGAGGAGAAGGACTTTACAAGAGTGGGCACCTAGCTACGGAGATACCTGGTCGGGCTAGGCGGTGTGCCACGGTAGAATAGTGGATCCGGCGGAGCCGGATCTCGGTAACTGCTCCGGCAAAGCCGGAGATCTCGGCCGGGCTCTAGCCCGTGACAGCTTCGGATCCTGAATCTTGCGACGCCGCAAGACGCCTTCGCTGACATCAAGGCTACTTTGGAATTCATCTTGAAGTATCCTCGTCGGGTTTACACAAATCTCTTCCCTTCTAGAGCGTCTTGGTGGCTATTCTTCATGCTTCTATGGCTTAACTCCGTGGACTGGGTCGCCTTTGAGCTCCTAAATATTGGAAATTCAGTCATCGAGAAGATCCCGACCGGGTCTCGTATCCTGGACGGATTGTTCCAAGCCCTGGGTAAGTTGAAAAGTCAACACGCAGCTTGTTTACAAGTACCAGGAGATATGTATTGACCATCATCTTAGCTGTACGGTCTGGTGGTTTCTACGTCGTGCCCATACCGGGATTGTTCATCGGACTTCAGCTGCTTTATGTCATCATGATGTACATCTCCGTATATCCCGTGGTAATTACCATGCGTCACTCCAACGTTTACGAGGAGCGATCACTCGGCATCTACAGTGACGATATGGAATCGACTTCAGAGCCCGACCCAGAGGCTGGTATGCCGCTGCTACCCATGGGAAGCCGTCCGCCAACTTTAGCCCGCACCACTAGCTTCGGTGCAGCATCTGCCCACCCTTCGGTTCTAGCTCGCCGTCTCAGTCGCTCCGGACCGGTATCTGATGCACGAAGAGCTTTCAGGAGTACTTTCATGAGCTTCCACGGCGTTGGAGTTGCACCTCCGAAATCTGGGGCACCTAGCATCCTGCCGCCCGATCAGCCTCGACCAGAGAGTCGCGTAAGTTTCATCAGTCAGCAAGTCCGCGGACAGCTTGCACACGACCTGTGGTGGTTGGTCCTGGCGACGTTGATCATCACAATCATTGAAACATCCAAGTTCATCAAGGACCCTGTCACGTTCTCCGTTTTCAACATCATCTTCGAGGTCGTGTCGGCCTATGGCTGCGTCGGCATTTCAGTGGGCATCCCGACTGATGCATTCAGCTTTTGCGGCGCCTGGCACACGGGCAGCAAGCTCATTTTGTGTCTTGTCATGCTTCGTGGAAGGCATCGAGGGTTGCCCGTTGCACTTGATCATGCAGTGCGGCTCCCAGGTCGTCAACTTCACCGAGACGAGGAAGAGGACCACCAGATTCGGAGGAGCAGGACGATCGAGATTGAGAGGTAGAACGGAATTCCCCTGATAGATGACGTATGATTAGAATATGAACCTATAGTATCAATGACTTACATGAATCAACTCAATCGCTGAGAACCTCCTGACATGATGATGCGAGAACCGTGCGCACGTTGACCGAAACGACAGAATATGTATTGGAGAACATCATCTAGAATCACCGAATCAGACAAACCGCGAAGGAAGATGCTCGCTAGATACAACCCAAACAATGCGCTGTAGCCGAACCAATTGCTCAAATCAATAAATACCACCGATTCCGGAATCCCAGAGCGCTGAACCCCACACATGATGAAATGCCAAATGCATGAAGGATGATAAAATGCTAGAAATGTAGCGTGTCACAAGGGAAATCATTCAAAATGTTGTTGGAAATGCGTATCGCCATCACGCAGGCAAGGCGATGCGGCCTCGGCGAGTTCGGGCATACAGAGTCGTCCCGGCTTTACCAATGGGCACGCTGACGCCATGAATAACCTTGAAGTTGTCAGAACACGCCGCAAGGTCAGTGACCAAGAGAAAACTCACCACGCTGCAAATGATTAAAAACCAGATGACGATCAGCATAGTATCGCCAAGCTTCTTCGCATCCGCCCGCTGACCGTCCTCATCCGTCAACGTCTCGAGGAACTCGAGACCGACGTAAAGATAGAAGATGGCAGAAATGCCGATCGGCCCAAAGTACCCAACGAACAAAGCCTGCCCGGGACCACGGATCTGACGGATGTAGCGGTGCAGGCCCAAGATGACGGGCAACCGCCTCAGCAACAGGATGAGAACACCCAATGCGAAGAGACGACCGGGGCCGATCAACTCGGACGTCCAGAAGCTCTCCCAGGGACACACGGCGCCGAGCCACATGAAGATGGCCATGTTGAGCATCATGTCCACGGCGGGCTGGATGGGGTCGTTGAGCGTCTCGAGGCGGAACCAGTCGTTCCACGTGAAGGCGTTCCCGGCGATGAAGCACGCCAGCACGTCGTCGCTGCCGACCATGCCGCAGGTGCCGAGGATGAAGATGGCCATGCCGATGGGGAAGAGCAGGAAGCTCTCGCGCTCGACGTACTTGTAGCGCTCGGCCCAGTGGAGGAGCTTCTGCGCGAGCCAGCCGACGACCCAGCCGTAGAAGAGGCTCATCAGCACGACGTAGATGCAGGTTTGGCCGAAGAAGAGGCGGATGGCGGTTGCGAAGCCGCCCTCGTCGGACGCGGGGTTGCCGTCGCTGTCGGTGTACTTGATGAGGTACAGCGCTAGGAAGAGGAACGGGTACCCGAGGCCGGGCTTTTCAAGAGCTATCAAGTCGTCCATCACCGACCTCCAGGAGACACAAGCCTCGTTCCTGGTTACTATTGCCAGTGCTGCAATTGCAACTTTCCACGGAAAAGAAGGAACTGGCCTGGCAAACATCCTTACTGTTGCGTCTTGGATCGCCAATGACACTATTCTCAAGGGGATTGTTACGGCCGGATCATACCCGCTGCTGCTGATCCAACTAGTACTCCATGCAGGGGGAACTCGAGGGTGGTATACTCTGATATTCAATTTCATCAATGGTATACTTGTCTACGTCATGCATATGCAGAAGAGCATGGACCCTGGATCTTTATTACCTCATTTCCAGGAGGCCGCTGCGGACCTGACAAGTTGCGGAAAGCAAGCTGGGCCAAGGACCTTCTGCCGAGAAGCCATGGCAGACAACGCTACTAGGCCCTCCAACAAGACACAAAATGCGTTGTTAGAAATCAATTCTGGAGTGCCGCATCCTGTCTACGCGATTTCGGCGATCCTTCTCATGGACTGGGCTGCACATACTATCTATTATCGACGACATTCCATACGTGATATGATCACACTATTCACGCCTGTCCGACTTGCTGTATCTGGTTTCAGTTACACAGCTAATGTTGTCTGGGGCTTCCTAGACCGTCGAGGTGCCTTCGAAACTTCGATCAAATATTCGGAATCCATTATGAAGGATGCATATCGGGGCTTCTGGGCATTTCTGGAGCTGGGAACCTTCGCGATGTGCGTGTTATCCATTGTTGAAGCAAAACGATTCTTGGACTTTTTGACAAAGGATTCCGATGGTGTATTGGATATTACTAAGTGGCCATTCGGCCAATTAATCGCCGTCGCTGTCTGGTTTCCTATCATCTTGAAATTCCTTTCCCTGCTTGTCCGTAAGTTATTCTATTACCAGGTCAAACTTTTCAACAAACAAGCACCATACTGACTCGGAACACAGAGGAAATACACCTTTCTATAGCTATATTGAAGAATTCGGCAGTACCCAAGTTCCCTTCATGGCGTCGGATGCGCGATTACGCGACTTTGGATAGTCTCGCGGCGAGGGCAAGAGCTACTCCGAGACAAGTGGGGAATCATGGAGCGCAAGCGGATCGAGTACCTCTAAGAACTTACGACCGAATTCGGGATTGAAGACGGGTTGCGCGTTTCTTCACAGATCGGACGTGCAAAAAAGGCCACCTGATAGCTGGAGTTGGCAGCTCTCAGAAGAAACCCTCCGTTAGTCTAAAAGGCAGACACCACATCAATCAGGGTAAAGTTTGTTTTGCTTTGTTTAATGAAAACAAATTTTCAAAATACAGTAGTATTGAGTGTCACAAGCAACGAGCGCTGTAATAGCAGGGGGGTAAACATAGGTATCGATGGGACGGTTGGTAGAGATTCGTGGAAGGCTTTGAAGACCTTTTCGCTATTCCTTTAAGTATTTATGTTTGAGTCTGACTTGAGAGCTTCAACCAACTCTGGTCCCCTGAATTTCTCGTTCATATCAGCACGAGATCCAGATGGCTCTCGGAGTTGATATCCAGAAAGTTTACGCCGGCTTGTTGATCAGGCGCTCTCCGCGGCGTCGTTGATAAATACATGAAACCCCGCATAGATGCACAGACTAGGCCGGGGATGTGGCACATGCCGACCACACAGTCTTGGGGGTCAGGATGACCTGGCTTGGCGCGAGTTGAGCGCCCGCTACAGACGTCCGACCCACTGCGTAGTGCCAAGACTCAAAATACCTCATTGCAGGCCGTCTGAACTAAGATCTCACGCGTTGAATCTACCCGGACCCGGGTTGCCTCCCCTTTCACCTACGCGCCTACACCGCCCGCACCGCACACCAAGTATGGATATCTCGAGCCGCAAGTACAGTGAGGGAGGTGATGCACGTGCTCCCCCAGATTTGGTGAAGTGACACTCCGGTCTCCGTCATTTCTCGTCCCATGCCCCCTTCTGCGACCAAAGTGCCTACTGTTGTCTCTCAGACCGTATCGATTTGTGTCCTCTTTCCCCCCTGTTTCCCCGCGTGAGTGTGGTTTCCGGTTTACGTGTGAAGAAGAGCGAAATTCAGCCTGCATTTCCTTGGTGATTTGCCAACAACGACGACAATCAGACCCCAGACTGTGAGGCATTTTCATTTCATGTCCCCACGATCCCAGCACCCCGAGCCCGCCGTCCATCCCAAGGCCTTCCGACTCAGACGTTAGCCGATCTGCCCCGTTGACGAGAGACATGGACTGGTCCACCCTAACGAACTTCAACGTCGTCATCAGCGTTCTTGGCGGCTGGCTCGTTCTCTTCGGCACCTTCTCGTACCTCATCAAGGAGACATGTTACCTGTCTGAAGCCCGTAAGTCAAGACATCTGAGACACCTTTTGCGGCTATCTCACCACTATCGGATGAAGCAAAAGACTTTGGGTTGGAAGTTATGAACTAACCCTCAACCCAAGTGATTTCCCTCCTTGGGGGTGTCACCTTCACTCATGTCGCCAAATGGATCAAGCCCGGTGAATACGCCGTGTCCGAAGATGCCGTCGCCTCCGTCACACTTGACTTCAGCCGCCTCGTCCTCGGTGTCCAGCTCGTCCTCGATCGGCGTGCAACTGCCAAGTCGCTACCTGCGCAAGGAGTGGAAGTCTCTCTCTCTGCTCCTTGGTCCCGGCATGATTGGTATGTGGGCCTTCACGAGCGGTGTCGTCTGGCTGCTCGTCCCAGACCTGCCCCTCGTCCACGCCCTCGCCATCGCGGCCTGCGTCACCCCAACCGACCCAGTCCTTTCAACCACCATCGTAAAGGGACGCTTCGCCGATGAGAACGTCCCGGAGGACCTGCAGCAGATCATTGTCGCCGAGTCCGGCGCCAACGACGGCAGTGGGGCGTTTTCTTCTGCCGGCACGGGCATGACCATCCAGTCCGTGGTGAAAGTGTACGAAACCGCGAAGAAGAAAACTAGGCCAAACTGGATGAAATAGGCGATGATGATCTAACCTCGAAACATCAGCAGACGCTCAAAGGGACCAAGAAAGCAGAAACCTTAACGGCGCATACAAAGGCCACGGGAGACTTACTCCTGGTCCTGCAATATCCAAGTCAATGCCCGGCTGAGCAGATGTGCAGTAGTATCCACTCATCATTGAAGCCAGTTCATTGATCCTCGAATTATTGATAGGGCTGGTTAAGAATTAGGTAATGTCCACGTGGCACCGACCAAAGACAATGCAGGATTCCAAGGCACAAGGTCGGTAGTTTCCGAACGGGAAGTCGAAAGTCTCAAGGTCAAAATTGAGGCTTTTGTTTCCTTTGATTGCTTGTGCTTCGTTGATGAGATACGGTCCGTTATCTGTGGAATGGTTTTGCCGTGTGAGTATGGACAGTGTCGCCAGGGTTACACAGTTCCAAAGCGTCTCTGGAGATCCGAACATTGTTGTTATGTTACGACACGCCTTGGTACAGTCAGAGTCCAAGGAACCGTAGACTTTGCATCCACTTTCGATCAGCTCGGCTGGGGCAGCTGGGTGGTCGATAATGTTCGCGACCTGTGTTAAATATGCACGCTCCCACTGAAGCCATATCTGCGAGACGTCATGTCCGAAGACTGAAGTGTCGTTGGGCATGATTTGGTCCAAGCTGGGAACCAGCGAGATGGTTCTTGTCTCCATGGCATATGAATGTGTTCGGGCGTGGAGTGAATAAATCTTAAAGACATTCGCGGTTGCTAACAAAAAATGGCCCGAGAGGACGTGAGGTGTCGAAAGACCGATTTATACTAGATGGCCAACAGCAACCAACGCTGGCAGGGGTTCCAACTTAACCAGTTGAGAGCGCTACAGATGTGCAGTATTGAAGTACCCCTCCTTGACTTGGCCCAGTTGGAAGAGCTCTCACTGCAGGACGATTGTGGCTGCATGCAGGCGATATGACCAAGAGACCATGGGAACCAATAACCCGCTCAGGGTGTGGCTGTCAACACAGCCATTCCGTAATAGACCACGACAATCCTTGACCGAGCCATAGTACTTTCTTAGATCATCACGCGCAGCCTTTCGGAGGCAGCAAAAGGGCAGGCCTTTTTCGCTTTCGTATGGACGATGAGTTTGGCACCATAGGAGCCTTCTATTCGGAATACAAGCTGTCACCGTACACTCTCGTCCGAAGGGTATGGTGCTAGCGTCCACCGAATCGGGTGATTAAATAATATTTACATGTAGAGACCACGATCCTACAGCGGGACGTGCCTAGCGTACATTTTAGCAGCATAATGAAACCACGAATGCTGCCAAAAGATGCTGAATTGGCCGGTCAATCGGAAAACGTGAAAGTACCTCAGATGGACCGTTGCCTCGATATCTCACGGCACACATCCGTAGCTTTGGGGGGCGATTAGCATCGGCGACTCCGAATCTTGCAGCATGTACCTGAGTTCGCGCGAGTGCCGGAACCAATGGACCGCACTCAGCTTTTCTTTTCGTTTACCCCGCCTCCATAGAGCATTCAATCCTTCAAGGCAACTGTCAGGGCAGATTGTAATTTGTCGCCCCATTTTGATTGATTGGCAAGATCTTCGTCATCCCTAGACAAGAGTGGCTCTGCTCCAAAGCCACCGCCATGTCTCAGTGGCACTGGTTGACGTGCTGCGTGGCTGCTTACGACAGTCTGCCATCTGAAGACACACTCATGTCTTCCTCGGAGCTTGAAACATGCACACACGTTTTGAGATTCGAACGCACTGCAAAAGTAACAACATCAATTGACAGCACGTAATTGATTTACAACCAGTGGTGGCGAGACCTCTACCGAGTCGCAATTGCCTTTAAGAAATATGTCCCGACCATGTTCTTTGAATAAACATTGGACATTAGATGGGACAGAAAACAGGTCCCGCAAGAGAAACAGTGCAAGAGCTTCCAACCTGATTAATACAGCTTCCGGATGTGCAATCGTGAATTTCTCCGTTCTGGGAGCAGACACCGAACGCGGCGCAAACACCAGCCTAACTCCTGTCAGTTCCGATACCCACACTGCGATTCCGGCTTTCTATGCGGACGGAAAGCACTCACAGAGATAGGCATGGCGAAAGCCAGCGCAGCAGACACGAGAGCGAGGACACGCATCTTGAGTAGCGATCGTGTAAGTTCGATATTGTGTTCAAACCCGGGCCAAGGTTGCTGATGTTGTTGATGCCAAAGAAGATATTGATAAAGAGTGACTTGATGAACTGTACTCTAGAAAGAGAATTATCAACTTAGGAAGTCTTGAAGCCGAGTTTTATACACTTTCTGCCACCCGGAGAGTTATTTGAGAGTGTCTTACATCGTTGTCGGAGACACAAGAGTTCGGCAGAAACTTGCTACTTTTGTTGTACCGGTTCCGAGAAAAACGGGGATGACTCGTTCCGAAAGGCCCGTACCCACAAACTAGCAACGGCGGTCAATGTCTTTAGATTATTGCCAAGATGTTGTAGCATTAACGCGTGTTCATTTGATAATGAATTGGGCACAGCTAACTGACAAGACCTTTCTTGAAGGCTTTTCGGATATCCGTGTACTTGAACGTGGAAATTGGATGACGAGTACTTCAGACCGCCGTAATGTTGCAACACTTTGATTCACGATACATTCTGTAAGATATGGCTTCAACTGATTCAACTGCACGTTACTGAAGATGGGGATCGGCTGGGTACATTTGGTAGACATAAGAGGACTGGATCGAAACTCTATGCTGTGGGCTGGCAGGAGATGACAGCTATCTCGGCACGGAACCCTAGCCTCGTTGCGATCGATGCACGTCCCACAAGTTCCTATCCTATATCGGATGGCATAAGGTTTAGTTAGTCTCGTCCATCTCAGCTGCATGAACTTGCAGGGCGATTGTCCACGACTGAGGTTTCTTTGGTGCAGCGCCTCCCGGGGAAAGTGTGGCTGTTACAACAGGAAGCTTATAGCACAAGCTGTATGCATCGAGTACAAGGATCCCAAATGTGACTAATCTTTAGCATGGTCCAACCAATCTAGATGTTGGCCAAAGGAACGCACCCACACCGCCAGTACTATCCGTTAGCTCAGGTGAACCAGCCGAGGTAAAGTGGTACGTGCAGTAGTCCGGATCAGAAGATTTTCGCGCATTAGAACGTCGCCTGGCCCAAATTAAAACGGCCAACTACTGAAAAAGTGATTTGGAAGAGTGTACTGAGCAGTATTTCGAAGGTTCAGCTCGTGTTGTGGATTTACGGCTAAACTTGATGCCAAGAGGTCCAATCCATCGGTCGAGGGAGCTCTCGGCGGGTGACCCATTGAATAAGGCAGTGTCCCACTTTGCTGGCTGAAAGGAGTTTGTAAGTTTTGCAAGAACGAAGAATGAACTTGGCCCGGGGAGAATCTCTCTAGCCTTTCCCCAGAAATGCCTTGCAAGTCCAAATTAGAAGACCGAGACTGTCAGATGTCCAGTCAGAACTATGCCCTTAGATCGAGGATTCGAGGAATGCAAACACGATGTAGAAACCGCTGGACTTACTTCTATGTGATCGTGGAGATTCATTCGAAGAATGTGGGAGCGCTCAGATAGAAGCGTTCGTCCTATTATGAAAAGGTCTCCCTCCGGACTTCTCTGGGATAGTTGTTGCATGCATTTGTCGATATGATGCATCTGAATACGAATTTTTGCAGCCGGTCCGGATGATGAAGACCCAGCTGTTTCGACTCCCTCAAGAAATTCGGTCAGGACGAGAAGTATGTTTCTAACGTGTAAATACGTCCGCGCAGACACGACTGTTGAATCACATCGGCGAGCATACGGCCGACTTGAGCCAGATGATGTAGCTAGACTGAAGTCAGGTTCTGCTCCGACTTTCTCTTGTTTTCGTGAGGAGATCTTGCGATTACTGTGCTTGAGGCGTGAAAAAATACAAGAGCCATCATGCCTATTTCCTCAAGAAGCTCGGTTGCAATGGCACAATGCAAGTGCACGCTTGGCTTCTCATTCCCAACTAGGGCCATTCTCCAACATATGAAGCGTGAGTAAGATGTTAGAAGCTGCGAAAGGTTTCCACTGCTAGCGTGTATTAGCATTTGCAAATGGGCAGACGGTACGCAGAGCCGTGCTGGATGGGATCCGTACTAAGGAAGCCCAGTCGATCCTTCTGGAGATCTCCTGTGATGGACTTGATTCGTTTAAGGTCATCAGGAAGGCCTTCGTACAGTTGGGCTTGAAGCTTGAGGCTGTCTGCTGCTAATACTTTTGGTGACTGACGACGAGCTGGAAGGGCTGTGACTTTGCCCCCCGGACTGTCGACCGATGTTTGTCTATCTAACGTGCTGTATGCATCAATCTGCTCCAAAATACTCTGTTGTCTCCCGTTTGGCGTGATACCCGTGTCATCATATACCTCGGAGGAGTACCATACAGCCGCTTTGGCTTCTCTGTGTCTAGAGATGAAGCCAAACGTTTTGGCCAAGTGCTTTTTATGTTCATAAAACTCCCAGAGCTTGGTGAAATAGGTCAATGGTGAAATCCCTGGCTTTATTGGGACATGGAACTCCGGGATCCAGCTCACCAGGCGGCTTCGCTCTTGCTTCTCACATTCGTCCAGGTCCTCGGGCCATGCCAATTTACCTATGCCTGGTTTGCAAGCCGACTGATGGAGGGATCGTGAAAGAAATTTGTCGACAGAGGCTCCAGGTAATGAATGCAATGGAAGATGTTTGTGCATTGTGGGACGAAGTATAGTTTAAACCAGAATCTTCCTGTGTTTGATGGTCATTTGGCTAGTGAAGTCGGGTGAACGGCCATTTAATATCTTGACGCGTTTGCGTTTTTATCTGTAAGTATGAGAGCCTGCAATATGTTAGAGATATTGGAAGGTCCCACGAGGTTCAGAGAACGCTAAACACGGGTGGTAGAATCACTATTCATTGATTGATTGAAAACTTCACTGCCCCGAATACTTCAAACCATAACCAAGAGGCCTTCCGATAGCTGCTCAGTACAGCAACCAAGCTGCGAAGAAGAAAAGTTGGAAGGGAAGAAATACAGCACTCGCGAATAGTTATAGGTCGGCAAAACCAAAAAGACATTGAGTAAAAAGACTTTGTGCCCATACTCGAAAGACCAAAAGAAGAGCAATGTGCAAAAGAAGTAAAAAAGTCAAACAAGAAAAAGCACCAAACAGAGAAAGAAAGAAAGAGGGAAAATGGCAAGGTGCCTTTCGTGCGCGAGTACTTGATACTCTACCAGCCGAGTCCCAGGTTGATATCAAAATGGTAATAACAGCTGAATCAACCATGTACGGGCATCTCCAGCCTACTAGTAGGTATGAGAACCTAGACATGAAGTTATACTATCTGAATACGTTTGAGCCGTTCAAGTGCTTTCTGCCAATTCTCGGAATCCATCAGGCCAAGAATGAAAGAATCCCCCACCAAAGAGAATTTGTTGTGATTATTCTCCTCCGAGCATGGTCGCAGAATGATTGGAACTATCGCCCCAGGAAGAAGGTAGATTTCGTCGCTAACAGCGACAACCTGAGTAGTACTGCCCAGAAATCCCGTTTCGGTTATGAAAAGCGTCCTCTCATACATCCTAGCCTCAATTGACCTTCTCAACATGATCCACTGGGTGCTCAGGTGTTTTGGTTGGTTTGTATTCATTCTCAACGCTCCCCGTGTGTTCTTCATTGGTGGCTCCGATCGGGGAGAGGGTCCAGATGGACGTCGTACAGTTCGCTCCCGCCTGAAAGCTGTAAGCTCCGATCTAGACTGACCATCAGTAAACCCATCGGAACATAGTTCTATATCCTTCCATCCAGATAGTAGAAGGAGATCCTGGAACTCTTTCTTTTGCAGCGCATCCGTACTTCTTGTAAGTCCCTTTTGACCCCATTTCATGTCAAGGCACAACAACGTCCTTAGCCAGACTTCCCCCAACAACCATCTCTCAGCAAAGACCTCGCTAGGGCTTCCGAAACATGCAAGAAACTCCTGAGACTGTAAGTTGAGAGGCCTATAGTCTGTCTGCTCGGGAGATTCCCAACGATGTGGTAATATCATTAACACTCGGTCCATTTTGGCTCCGTCCACTTCCAGGACCTGGTCATTGAGAACAGGGCTCTTTTGAGACAATGAATCCTTTGGAAGGGACGAATAATGTTGGTCCGAAATATTCGAGATGCAGCTTGTCCATGTCTCATACCAGGCTCGGCGTCTGGTAGTCTCTTGTAGCATAGTCCAGTCAACTACCCAACTTGGGACATGTTTGAATCTCAGCTTTGTACTGGCGTACGAAAGAATTCACAGCTTCCCGTCCCTCTCAACGGCCTCTTTGGAAACTTGAGTATAGACAAAAGCAGGATCGCAAGCGTAATTAGGATGCAAAAGTGAAGCGCTCAGACCGAGGATGGAGTAAACTTGGTCATGATCGCAACTAGCATCTCGGTGAAGCGTTTGCTGTCTCAAAGATAGAGTGGAACATGAAGAGAACACTGCTTTCCCTTGAGAGGAGGGCTGATGTCTTGTCCGAAGATTTACTATTTCTTTCCAATGCCGGGAAGCTAGGTCGAGAATCCCATCGATTTGGGGGCTCGAGTACCAGTTTAAAACATTGCAGTTCTGCATGAAATACAATGCATCCGTGAATGTGTTGAGAGAAATCGCGACAGGGCCGAATAGGAAGTTAACATCGGGGGGAAGGGCCAACTCCTGTACTACCCAGAGTCTACGCCACCATGGATCCTGAACAACGATTTCCAGCACGTTTAAGATAGATTCCCAATACGGTGCCCAGTCTCCCTCGACATGAGATGAGCCGAACAGAGGATGAGGCAAGTTCATGTAGGGCTCTATTGTGCGCAAGCTTGGGTATCGCTCAGGAAGTTGACGAAGAAACCATGCCAAGTGAAAGGCAGACTCTCCCAGAGACAAGCGATTCGCGTAATTGACCCACTCAACTTCAAGAATTCGCTCTTCTCCTTTGAAAGCGCCATTGGGCGCGCATCTTTTGACACTGGCTGACTCGCGGCGGGTGATGCCTAACACTTTGACAAGCCTGGCCCACAGTCTTTCGTAGTCACTGAAGTCACCGGCGAAGGACCAGCATTCGCGGTGATCTTCGACAAACATGGAATCGTTTAAATTGGATTCCAAGCCTCCCAGCCATACCAGCCCGCTCGTGCAGTCGGCGTAAATCTTTCCCATGATCCGTACTTGATGATTGCGTTCTTCGGTGAAGGACTGGTCGATACATATAGCATCAATCCATAAAGCCTCTTCGGCAAAAGTCTGATGTGCCCGAATTCGACGAAGGGCATGGAATAGATTCTCGGTAACCGCGATCCTATGGCCATTGACTGACACATGGTATTCTTTGGACGGATTCGCCTCGCCCCATACGTATGAAAGGGCCTTATATTTTGGCTTGTTGTTGAGATTTGTGACGAAAAGCTGAACTCGTATCTGATCTGACCAGTGGCCGGGAAATACTTTGAGCAGTCGAATTTCTTCCTCCGAAGTGCTGAGGGGCAATTCTTGATGAATAACTGAAGTCATCACAGCTATATCCACGATCCATGAAGACCGAGGTTTTTGACCGTGATGGTTACTGATGATTGCTGGCTGCTGATCGATGGGAAGAATTGGGTGTCTAGGCACTGGGATAAAAACCTTGGAAATTGACCCAAGGAAATGTAGAGGTCACCGAGATTCAGGCAGAAATTCGCGAGGCTTACGAGCTGCTTACCACACTCGACGCACTGTGACGCAGCTGTACGGTTGTCCAACCAATTAGAACCATTCCAACAGCCTCATTTAAAGGTACCTACGGTCGACACCTTTTCTCAGGATGGTTACGAGTGTTTGACACTGTTCAAGACTTCAAAGGTTGGAACTGCTAGTGGGCTTCTGCACGAAGTCAATTGAGACAAGTGGATCGGATGATTCAACATTATCATCATCGTCAAACAATTTTGTGCGGTGAGATAAACATAATGTCGCATAGGTGATCGATTAAGACTACATACAACTGGCTCACAAATGGCCCTGTATGTTCACCAAATCTCCCATTTCCTTCGCATCTCTCATAATGCGATCGCCACTGAACCCCATTTTCGTTGAGCATTGTTTTGAATCACCGATGATGCATGTGGGGGGAGCCCATGGGAGTAGTATTGTTTTCAGGAACAGGAGAATCGCGTCCTTGCTGATGGAAATGCGTTTGGTCGTACGGTGTGGGAGACCCCATCTCACTTCTCGCTGTTGCGACTGATGCGTCCAATTCCGAGTATCTATGAATATTCCCAGAATGGAACTCTGATTCTCGGGGCGATGTGCTGTACGGCGGCTTGTACAGACCTGGTGAAGAGGTAATATAGGAGCTTCGGGGGTCTGTACCGGTGTGCTGAGGCTCGACGAGGGTCTGGGCCGGAGTGTGAGGTTCCGCTGGTGGTGGAACGTCCGGCTTCTCAGACAGTTGACGCTTCAGCGACTTGTTCTGCTTCCACAGCCAAAACGTCGAGATAAGACCAGCCAAGAGACAGACACCAGCTACGACAGCGAGACCAATAGTGGCTCCCTTGAATGCATCATCGTTGCCAGCGCCATTGCCATCTGTGGTGTTCGCAGTACAGACTGATTCCTGGGTCTGGATTGAGATCGCTTCATCGGTGCCACAGCACGTTGTGTTCGATGCTCCGCAGCAATACTTGGCGGTGCCGTCATTACAAGCGGTCAGAATAGTCGAGTTGGAAGCGCTTCCGCCAGACTGTGAAGTGTTAGCACGTCTGAGTTGACCAATTCCCAAAGGCTCTACGACCGTACCGATTCATCCGTGCAGATGTTGACACAGGCCTTGCTCTTCCATGTCTTATCCGTACAGAACCCTCTCTGTGGTTGCTGTTGCTTGTTGATACATAGGCCGGATGATGAGCAGATATCTCTTTCGTCGGCCGGGCCGTCGAGAGCGCAGCAGCTAGAGAAGACGCCGGCCTGTGTGATTCCGAGTTTATTGCATGGAACGTATGTTTCATTGTTGGCAACTGTACCGTCTGGCGCGTAACAGGAAACTTCTTGTGCTGAAACGTGAGTTGCAAGGCCCAGGGCCACTGCTAGTATTGACACCAGCATCGCGGCGATTGATTTGGCTGGTTCGGATCCGTCAAGAGACCGGGCGATGGCGCACAGCGATCGAGTGTGGGACAGAAAAGAGAACGGAAGAAGAAAAACCGAACCAGACCAATATCAATCAATCAAAACGGGGGGCCTGTCTGTCTTTATGAGAAACACAGTAGCACAGAGCTGATCACCTGTACGCCGCCGGCCTGCATATCCGGCGCATCCTTCCCACTCTCCTCCTCGCTCTTTTCCTCAAGTCTCGCTGCATCTCACCTCAGATGACCAGGGTGGGCTCCATCTTACACGCATAGAAAAATGCTGGTAGCTCAACATACGATATCAGCACCTGCAGCCAACAAGCCCGTAAGCTGTCTGAAATAGGCAAGCGAGATGCAATGGCTGTGAACCCCTGCTCAACCGAGCCACTCAGAAGCATGGGTGGCAACAGGCTGCAGCATTTGGCCAAATGAAAAGACCTTTCCAACACACAATTAGAGACAGCCAACATAGCGGATTATTCACCAAAACTGGGCGGCTGTGTCCGAGAGGGAGGGGCACAATGAGGGGGCTCGGGGCAAACCGACATTGTGAAGGTGGCCACCGGACGCAATGATACGCTGGGATGGGCCGATTGGCACCGTCGGATTGAGGGGTTCGCCAGTGAATCTGTGAACTATCTACGGATCTGAGTGTTTTCTTTAGTCTGCGCCAGGATCGTTCTGATCTCATCAAGGAATTCCTTCAATCTTGCATCCTATGTCTCAGTACACGCAATTAGGCCCTTCGCAACGCCTCTGCAGACTGAGTTGTAAATACCGCCCCCAATCACATTCTAATGTCAGAAACAGGTGAGTGAAATTATCCCCCAATCATGATCCCATGGGCAATGTTTCATTGCAGCTACTCCATGTTGATCATTGAAAAGCCACCTGGCTTGGCACACCACACAGGTGATTTGCCCAGAATTCTCTGATCAGGCTATCGCACCGGTCAGCTTACTTGGCACTGAGTAGCCATCGTCGAAATCCAGTATGGCACCAATTGAGCGATGTTCTGGAATTTGGCTCAAATGCGCGTTACGGCAGAATTGGAGACGCTTCTCAAATAGTGCAGGTTCTTTTGGTGCCGTCACAATAACCTTCCCCAAGTAAGTTGGCGCCGTAAAGTACTTCAAATCCCCCTGCCTGAAAACGCCCTGAGCTTCTACTAAGAGATTATTCACTTGTCAATCGCTCACGACAATAGTCGACGCTGTTTGGCTTATTATGACAAGTCCCCTGAACTCATTCGTCTACGGCCTTGCATTTGGAGTTTCTCCGTCGATGAAGAATCACGATTGGTCCAAACCGCCATGTCACGCGTGCGAAGCTGATCGACTTATCAAATGCGGCGTGGAATAGTTGCATTAAGGTCAACCTCGGAATTCTCAGAAAGTGGTTTAGGTATACGATCATCTGAACACCCCGACTACGTTATACTTTGGCGACTTTTCCGCTGAAGAAGACAAGAAGCAACCTGGACATCAACATATCAGTACCTACAACAGACACAGTACGAAATCAGAAGACTAGATGAGACATGTACATAACTGGCTGCAGTTACCATATGCGCCGAGCTCCCAGCTCCATGGCCTGGTCAGAAGATGGAACGAGTGAATAAATATCTTACAGGCTGGCGATAATCACTATATACTCAATCATAAAGCCCGGTATCTCATAAGCCCGCTAGAAATTAAGAAGCTAGTTGGAGCATTGCCGTCCGCATCTTTGAAACCTTCTTAGCTTTAAGCTGTCCCAGTGGCGGTTCCCTGCTCTGGATTTTGTAGGCTCATCCTCCTGACTGTCTCTTTCTTTGTTGTCAAAACCTCATGCAACTCTCTGATCATGTCTGGAACAGGCCGTTTACTGATAAAGATGGAATCAAACTGCCCTAGTACGTCAGGGTAGTTCCTGAGACAGGCCCTTGCTTCCCATAATAATCTCTCTGCAAAAGCAGGATCAGCGGTGTTCTTGAGCATCTCGGCCATTAAGGTGTTGTATCTTCGCTGGTTTGCGTCATCGACGTGTTGCTACGATCGTTGTTAGATAATACGATGAAAGGACATAGAAAATCACGTTGTTCATGTTCGCACGAATGATCTAAGGGTTGGTCCAGCGTACCTGGATGTCAAACGTCAAATTGACAGTGGGCTCTATAACTGCTCCTTTGAAATCTACTGATGGAAACTGTTTCTGAATGTCTTGGCCATTTTTCATCGACTCGGCAATCATCCCCTCCCGACTTCTGCCGAGAACTTCCGGCTGCTGCGACGCAGCGTCGGATTCGGTGGAGCTCGCGGAGCTGCTCATCTTGCGAGACTAATGACAAAATTGTATTGTGATTTCAATTCCGAACCGTCCGGCGATAAGTTTGGGGCGCGGGATTAGTAGGTTTGGACAAGCCTGGCTGCCGTCTGAAGATCATGCCCTTGTTGGCGCACGTGAAACTGCCAACTCAAAAGTCGCGGAATGGAGTTGGGGCGAACCCCAACCCTTTTATGCATTTGCCGTGCCAGTGACACATGGAAGATCGGCTACCAATTTGGCGGGAGCGACACCGCGCCGGCAAAACGGTGGCGTTTGCCGATGAAGTCACACCTGCCCTGCCATTGGTGATTGTGTGCAACCTGCATGCGCTGTCAGCCCTTTTAGCATCAATCGTTCCCTAGCGGCTTGGCGGATCGACCCGGAGCTGATCCCGAGGTCAGGCGGGCGAGCTGGGCCGTGGCACGCGCTCAGATTATTTAGCAAGACATAATAATTGGTTGACTATTGAATAGGAATTTTGTTGATGAGTTAATGATTTACAATAGATGTACAATGGCGACGCATCACTGGCTGTTGGTGAACCAAACCCTCTCCTTTCCCTTTCCTCTTGATATTTCTAAGGCGGAAAGAGCGATTATCCGGCCATCACAAGAATTGATCGCAGATAGCCGAACATGCCGACTGAAATGTGTCTCTCGCTTTTTCGCACCCTTCAACAATTCGACGGTCGCGAAGGTCTAGCCGGGCGTTTCGCACCCTTCTTGCGATCTGCTTCGCTAGGTTCGGCGGGTTCGGCGGGCTCTTCGCATTCTCTTGGTTTCACAACCGGGTTCAAAATGTCTTCTGGGGCGATGGCTGGTGCTGCTTCTTGAACTGATCGATCTTCGATGTCTAGGCGGCGATGAAGGCTCTGAAGAATGTGGGTATCGATGGTGAAAGCCAGTCCAGTGGAGACGAGTGTGGTAAGGAATACAATCGATGAGATCTTCATGGTTGCGGGTGTAAGGTAATTTCGAGGTTTTTTAGTTGTAGGTAGGGTGATACGGTCAATGTCTGATATTATGGGAGGGTTGTAAATGGTGAGATGGCAAAGCGCAGCAGATGATAATGCAGAGAAGGCGACTTAAGTATGCTGTTTTGGAGAGGTGGTATATGTTGTTTTAAAATACTGACGGTAGGCCTGGCGACTTTCAGGGGTTTCGGCGTCACCCGAGATCGCCGGTCTGACTCGCATGTACTATGCACAGCCTTACACAAATTAATGCGGTGGAGGTCGTGGAATACCCGCGTACTTTTTATAGTTCGGCTGAAGTTTCATCGTCATAAGCATGTGGGTGTTTCTTATTGTTCTTATTTACCAAGTTTCGATGAGGCTGAGCAACCGCAACGTCGGAGGCCGCGGGGAATGGCTTTCTTCTGAGTGCTGGATGCGGTCGTCACAACCCCAAGGCCTCAACGTCCGATCCTTGTGGTTTGCGTCCGTAAAGAAAAGATGTTACTGTTGACATCAAAAGACGCAACAGTTTCCATATTGCAGCCAGTGGGTACCATCATCAGTGAAGGTGCGTTGTGTCGGCAGATGGAGAGAGATTATCAGCAGATTTCCGAAAATTAGAGGAGAAAGTACTGATTCAATCAAATACAATGACGGAAGACACAACGGTAGCCGTGATAAAAATGGCCGGGACGATATAAATGATGGGACGAAGGCAATATCTAGCGCGATTGAAAAGCTCATGGGAGGTATTATTTTGAACGGAGGTGGTTTCCGACTTCTATGAATTATGTGCGTTGTCTCGAAAAGAATTGAGGACAATTACGGGGCGTGTCCCGATGGATGCTTCTAAGTCGATTACTCAGTGAAAACCTTCAGTTCTACCAAACGGACTTTCTTCCCCTCCTTGGGCGTCACAAGAATTCTGACAGACTCGGTCGAGACCCCAGTCCACTTGACGTTGGTGATGCCGTTGGCCAGAGGCTCGTCATACGTTGCGTCGGCGACATCGGTCCATTCACCGCTCAAAATCTGCAGCTTGTAGCTCGCGGGGACATCAAGGCCCTTCTCCTCGTTTGCGAAGAAAGCGATCTCGGCGCGAGAAATAGTGACAGCTGCGCCAAACTCCGTGCTGACCCACTCCTCGGTTGTGCTACCCTCAGGGGTGTCGAGACCATTGGCAATGGTGTCCTGAGTCCAGAACCAGATGCGGCCGTCAAAGACGTCATGGAGGCGGTTGATATCGTAGTTGGAAACGGAAGTGTTGACAATGGGAGGGGTGATATCAGCCTGAAGCTGGATCGCTTGGTCAAAGGGGCGGGAGACAGAAACGATTGAGCGAGCAATATCGACTGTCAACCGCTCGAGCTTGTCGGATGATGCGACCACCTGGCCGCCGACCTCAACGCGCAGACCAGCCTCGCCATAGTGATCACCAGTGGCATCCCATTGAACCGCAACCTCTTGGCCGTGGTAGAGGATGCGCTCGGCGCGGAAGTAGGAGATGGAAGAAGGGTCAGCCAGGGGGTTGACTTCCAGAACGTCGTCCGCTCGAGGACGAATGCCGACGAAGCCGGACAGAATCAAGTCAACATAACCGGAGTGGAAGTAGTGGTGCGAGCGTCCCAGTCCGACAATCGGCTCACCGGTGTCAGGGTCGTAGTTCTCCTCAATGTTCAAGATGTTGTCGAAGTGCTTGTTGTAGTGCTGGTTGGCATACTGCTTGAGCAGCCTGGTGTAGTCGCCAACGTTGACAAGCGAGGATGAATTGGGGTAGTGGTCGAGAACATTGGCGAGCGAAGTAAGAACCTGCGTCGTCTGGTAGGGCCAAGAAGGGCCGTTCCAGTGGCACTCGGTCTGGGTGCCCTCGTAGCGCCACACGCGCATGTAGTACTCGTATGAGGGCTCAACGGTGCGCAAGCCAAATGGACCACCGAGTTCGTCGGAGCTGAGGACGTGCTTCCATGCTTCACCGAACTTGGCATCATCATCAGGGAGATCGTGCGCCCAAGGGACGATACCAGCGAGCTCACGTCCTCGGATGAAGTCCCAGTAAGTAACGTTCTCGTTGTTGACGAAGAAGCGATCGATGAAGTGCTCGAATGTGGAGTTCCACAAGTCTCTCTGGAGAGTGTCCTTGATAGCGTCGGCTCGGTTGTTGTATTCCTCAACAACGTCGTCAAGACCACCCTTCAAAGCAGCGATCTTGGCAATAGCCCGGGCATTGGCGTACTGGTAGGTGTTGATGGTAGGGCGGAACGCTTGGCCTCCACCAAAACCATCATACCCGCCAGACGCGTCAATACTGGCGATAGTATACTCAGTCGCGTCTGCGAGGGGCTCAATCCAGAACAGACCCTTCGACTCATCGTAGTGGTCCCCAACCCATTGATTGTAAATCCTTTGCATATCGTCGAGGAGCGAGATGGCGAGTTCAGGGTTTCCATCAACGAGATAGTTCCTCCAGACACCATCTGCCAAGCTTTCGGAGTACTGACGCGGGTTGCTGTCGGCGCTGTACATGAAAGTCGCATGGTCCTGCTTGAAGCGAGGGTCGCGGCACCATCGGCCTTCTGAAAGATGGAAGATTGCGGCGCAATTGTTGGAGGCCCACGGCTGAGTCTGCCAGCCAACATTGTCGATGAACTCTGTGGTGATGTAACCGTACTTGGTTCCGACGTCGCGTTGGTGAGTGCGGAAAACATTCCAACGGTAGTAGTAGACTTCGGTAATTTCTGAGTCGCTTGATTCGAATAACGGAATACGGTCATGATACCAGGGCGCATCGTTGCCGAAGTACTTCTCGGTGACAGCGTCCACGTCCAGCGCGGCCTGGGCCAAGCGCGCCGTCAACGGAACCGCCGCAAGAGTTGACGAGAGCTTCATTTTGTGGGACTGCTAGACTTTTGACAGGTAGCTGAGGATGGCCGGGAGCTTGAGGTTCCTAGGTCTGTCGACATGATGCCTTGCGTCGACCAGATGCGCGACTTTATATTGCCACAACTTCTGTCTGGCGTGATTCGATGGAAAGCTTTTGTCCCCGGAAATTACCACAATCGGCCACCCCGACGGCATCATGATCACAAACAACCAACCCGTCGTCTTGGCTTCGTACAGCAATTTCCGTCGCGAGCGGATCGCGGATCCGCGCTTCTTGCAACCTGCATAATGCCCTGAGCTAAGCACACCCGTGCCAATCGTACCGAGCCGCTTCCGCTAGGATGTCCTAGAACTACCGCGTCCTTAACGCAGGTAAACGGGTGACAATGACGACTGCGCGGGGAAGAGTTGGGGCCACAATAGAGGTTGGGGTCCCCCCCCGCATGTTCGGTCGATTAGCGCGCGAATGGAACCCCAAGACTTGAGTCGTGATTTGCAGGGGGTAGATGATTAGTATGTGCCGAGGGAAAGATCGGCGGCAAATCGAGAATACGAATATTTAGCTTTGCAGCTATTCGAGAACCTCTCATTTACATTGAGCAGCGTGATTTGGGTATGGAATGACAGACATGATGTGACCTTCACCGAAGTGACAGTGATGCTTGACCACAAGGCGATCATGGCGGCTTCCTACCAGTCGGCAGTCTGAAAGAAGTGGTCGAAAAGTGGCCACTCTCATGCTGAACTTTATCAGGATGCATCGATTAACATAAAGTGCGAGTTCTTGAATACAATGAACTGCATTGCAATGTTGAATAGCCTTTGTGGGCTCCCAAAAACGCAAATCGGATTGAAGTTGATACTACCTAGGTAATGTAATGTTTTCTCAGTTTGCCTTGCAAGCTGTTTGAAGACTACCTTATGTCCTCCTCTTTCATGGCGATCAGTGTGGACAGAATTGCTAGATCTTCAAGTCGCGCAATTTCTGAACCACGGCATTGAAGAACCACTCCTGCAGCCTCGCACTACTCTCCGATGAATTGGTCCCAAACATCGGCACTTGAGATGGGCTTGGACCCATCAAACATTACCGCTTCACTCACAGCATCTCCAATATATCCCCTGACATCGTCTGCGAACTGGCCGTTGAGCAAGATTCCTTTCACTCTTGCAGTCTCGCTTGGAAGCTCTATTTGCTTTTTGCTAAAGCCTAGCACGCCATCAATCGGCTTCCAGAATATAATCTCCAGCATAATAATGCCAAGTGAATATATATCATGATGTTTCTTGAAACCGAACCCATGTGCGTCATCTCTGGGGCTTCCTTGAACGGCAGGATGTCGATACAGGTCCTCTAATCCAATGTGCGGGGGAACCTCAGACATGAAGTCGGCGTGTTCAGGGCGCGAGTAATCAAATCCCGAAAGGAAAGGTTTACAATAATCTATTCGCGATTCCGCGTCGTTGAAGAAGAGAATATTTTGACTTCGGAGCCCTTTGTGAAGCCAGTCCACGGCGTGCAGTCTCTCAACACAGTCTGAGAGAATTTTGATCAGCCCCAGACGAGCGCTGAGACTAGGCTTTGGGTTATTCTTCAATAGTTCAAGGAGCGGCACTGGAAGGGCAGATGAGTCCACGCCCCGAGGGTTCTCGAAGACAAGTCCAGGCTGAGTTTCCGTCGGGCCCACATCTTCAACATAATAGCCAAGACACTTCAGTGCCCTAAACTGCGCTGTGTATGCATCCTCCCTGAGAAGTTGCACTAAGGCTTCAAACCTGCTCAGTATCATGGAATCTGATCGGCGTATACCCATGTGATGTTGACGTGGTTCGGCAGTCTTCCATTCAATCCAGACTCTTCTCCAAGATTCGAAGGATGGCTTGTACCAAACCGAACATTGCTGGGATATGATCTGAGCTCCGGCTTCGATGGGCTGCATTTCGGTAGTTTTGATCTTTAGGGGGCGAAAGTCGAACTCGAGTTTGTCCAAGCTTAAATCTTGTCGCAGGCTGTTACTGAGAGCCCCCTGGTTGATTGCTGCCATGAGACCTTTGACTTGTGCAAGACTAGCCAGGGGCGTGACAGAAACCCTTGATTCAGGTGCTTCAGATGACACCAGGTTCCTGGATGGGCTGTTCGCTGTCACATAGAATAGCTCTCGTGCGGTTCGATGGGTAGAACCAGATAACAGTAGCCCGGCTTTGACAATCTCACATAGGTCGTCAATCTTGTCATTGAGATGCATGATCCGATAATTGGTTTGTGTTTGTTGAGCGCTGAGTGCCTGAACTTGCTGGCTGTTGAGAAATTCCGCCAAGTAGTCGTTCAAACGCGTGAGCTTCTCCAGGATCTCTTCAATCTTCGCCTTGTCGGAAATGGCCCATCTCAATCTCGCAGGGTACTTGGAAGTCCTTTCAAAGAATTTGAGCGACCTCTCAAGTAAGAGGCTTTTGTCGGGAAAACGGGCCTGCAAAGCTTCTGTCTTCTCCCTGTCGACAGCCATTGACTCATCATCCTCAATCTGGTGCGTCCTTGAATCTTCATACAGGAAGGGCTGCGACAGAGGCCGTAGACGATCGTCGAGTCTGCCGAATCTGAACATCAATCGATACTGCTCGTCAAGAATCTGCATTATAACGGTTCTTGATCCTTGATTGATTTTGATTGTCGAATCATCTTCAGAGAGTTCGACAACATTGGCCCAGTCGAGTAACCGGCATTGCTCGGTTTTGAACTTGACGCGAATGTATTGATAATTCTTCTCCAAGCCTCGGGCCTCGGACAACAATTCATAGCCTGGTGCCGATGATTAGTATCAATTCAGCAGTGGGGTATTTTTCAACAAACCCTTGATGCATCCAGAAAAGATCTGGAAGAGGAGTGAGACAGAGCCCAGGCCAAGACCGATAGGTTCCATTGCGGGGTCTGACAATAGGTTCAAGGAAGCGATGACTATTGAAAAAGCAGGCGTTGGTAAGTCGTCTGACCCAACGGTATCTAGATTCTCTATTCAAAGAGATGAGGCACAGTAATTATTAATGTGAGTACCGAATTGCCGATCGCAGATCCTGCCGCTCAGCAAATTCAGCTCATCAATAGCCAGCTTGGCTTTATGCAGAAACAACCAAAGTGCACAAATAGGCTGACACGAGGCATTCTTACCCAGTCTTGACCGGTTCGATTTGTCATCGAAGAACTCCGTCGGAGGCTATGCATGTATGACCGCATCCATAGCAACAGATGACTTCGCCAAGTAGGACTAGCTAGCCTTGTTTTCTTGTCGCAGAGTGCTTTACGACAGGTACATACATGATCAGCTAGCCTGATTCTTACACCGCTTGGAAAATTCATACACTCTTGATAGAGTCCTATACGCACTGTTGAACCCCGTTATCGAGCTAAAGAATTAGATCTTTTCGTCTTCAATTGAAAGACATGTTTATATAATTCTGGTCAAAAAACAGGCTACCTAAGGATGGGCACCTCCCTGAGTCGAACTTGGAGATGGAAACAAAGAGATACCTTTGAACGTCGCATTCCGCTGAGTTCGCATCACGCTGAGTAGTAACGTTGCCATGATTTCGATCCAAGGCAGCCACAAGGCAGCCGTTTGAGCCTCCCGTGGAAGGACTCAAAGTGCAGATCTGTCAGCACAGCCCTAGGATCTTCGATCTTACCACCCCGTAGAAGATGTGAGGCTCTCCAAAGCTGACCCAATTGAACAGTTGTGCTTAACAGGTGATCACAATTGAGGTCGTATCTTGCATGGTGGCAGAAGTCCGTCGGAGAGTGCACGACACATGTGAATCATTCGGTTCGGAAGTGGGGTGGCACGGGTTTCTCACTGCACATACTGGGCTACCTCAATAGGAATCTGCAGGATATAAATACATAGTGTTCTCTTGCTTTCACTAGCATTAACCTATGTGGGATTAAACGTTGATCTCTACTTGATCAAAACAAGCATCCAAGCAATTTGTGACATCAAAAACGTTTGCAGGATCCTTAAATTATTGCTATCAGCCTTTCAATCTAGCCCGGCAACTCTATGCTTCAAGCCTTTCACCATGGGCAATTACCATAACCCATATTACGAGAGTTTAAGAGGGGATGAGGATGAGATGGAGTTCAAGCCATCACAGGAGCCTACAAAGATAAGGTCTGACACAGATACAACAGAAGTCCAAAGGACAAGACGAAAGGTGATACCCGAAAGACTTTTCCGAAAGATTCTATAGAAATGCGGACTTCCCAGTCCAAATGATCCGCTTGCGGAAAGAAGAGTCTTGAGAGACGCCATTTTCCCGGCAATTTCGCAGGCTTTGGACGATCGCGGCCAGACACAATGGAGTCTTAGCCCTAGGACCTTCTCGATTCTGTGGATCTTGAACATTCCGAATGTGATGGATTCTTTTGTCGCAGAAGGGCGGACCGATAGATATCTTCCTTACGTCGAGGCCAATCTTCCTGACTGCATCCCCGGCAGCTTGAGATCTCGCTTCATCAAGTTGCAGAGCGTGGTCCGATATCACCTCGAGGATGTCCATGAACTCGAAGAAAGCGGCAAGCATGTTCATCTACCTCGAAATGCTGACGCTTACTTCTGTTCGATGGAAAAGCTTGGGAGTGGAAAATTCGCAAAGGTAGACAAGGTCCGCAGTTATCAAACTACCCATCTCTATGCAAGGAAGCAAATCATACGGGGAGAGTCTGTGCTCGAAGACCACTCGCAACTGAAAGCCTTCGAGAATGAATTGGCAGCTCTCAAGGCCTTGTCACACCGACATGCAGTGAAATTGGTTGGATCGTACACGGACCCACATCATCTAGCACTTATCATGAGTCCCATTGCGGATGTCGATCTGCATGTCCACCTACTACGCTGCGAGCAAAGTCTCGACAATCGAAAGTTCATGCTACGCCCCTTTTTCGGCTGCTTAACGACCGCACTGGCCTACATACATAGTAAAAACATTCGACACAAGGACATCAAGCCAGGAAACATTCTCGTTAAAGGCGACACGGTTTACTTGGCCGATTTTGGAACATCTAAGCTCCGTCTGGATGGACATCTAACAACGAACGGTGGTTCCAAAGAAGGTACTCCGCGATATTCGGCTCCTGAGGTCGGAGACCAAGCCGTACGTCCAGAATCTCAAATCCTTTATGCATATCCCCCGAGCTGACAAGATCCACAGAATCGCAATCGCTCGAGTGATATCTGGTCTCTTGGCTGTGTCTTCCTCGAAATGGCGACGGTATTGTTTGGTCGCACACAGCAGGACATGCATGAATTCTTCCTTACTCATGGATCCGAGAACCACCAGCAGATCAGTCTCAATCCTGAAGCTACGCGGGAATGGATTGAGGTTCTTCGATCCTCTTCTTTCAATGATTCAAACGTGCTCGATTGGACAGCCTGGATGCTTCAACCAAAGCCAGATGATCGCCCCACGGCGGCACGATTACGAGGAAAGATCAAAGACCTTGAGACGGAATTCGAGTATATTTGCCGTGAGTGTGCGGCACCAAATGGGATGAGGGACTGTGAAGCACCGACGCCAACCCCATCAGGTCTAGGTTCCAACATCGATAGCCCTGGAACAGGCCTCTCACAAGATGGTTCTGAAAACATATCCTTGGACAAGAACACAGTCGAAGTTTCTGATTCAAACCTAGCCTCGTCCCAAGACCCTGTCAGAGCAAGGATGATCGCAGAAGCAACAGACGAACGGGAAGCAAAGTTCCAGAAACCGAAAGTCCAAGAAACCATTGGCCGCGATTCCCCAGACCCACAACACAAACCAAAGCCAAAAGTAAGGTTTGCCGAGACAGAACAAATTCACAAGCCTGTGGAAATTCGAGACTCAGTACAGCAGGGTAGCGGAGAATCCATTCGATTTGCTGGTCTTCCTGAAGATCGCAGGCCTGAGCCAACAAAGCACCACGAAGAAGACGAAGAGCAGTATGATCAGGTTCCAGATGATGGGGGTTTCATCATTCCAGAGCCTATCAAAGCTCCTCCTTTCTCTCTTGAAGAGTGCCTACCCTTGCCACGCGCATCGCTGGTTCCTTCGTACATATTGGCGGGAACAAATCATTTTTCACATGATGAGCTTGAAGAATACAGCTCTGGGTCTTCTACATCCAACGTGTTCCTCTACGGACGATTGATGTTTCCGTCTGTCCTGCACGCCATTGCTGCCAGGTCTACAAAAGGTGCCTATTCGCCGGATTTACAACGCCGTATTATGCCTTCTTCAGACGACTGGAACTCGGCAAATTTGTCAATCCAAAGGGCGAGCGAAATCATGATGCCAGCCAAGCTGCGAGGATACGACCGCTGGCGTCCTACCGATTTGCAATGTGCGGTGATACAGAGGTCCGAGTACAACACGGCTATACTTAAGAAGCCACGACTCAGGAGGGCCGCCCCATTGAACCCTCCAGAAGAAGTCATCGGCTTCATCATGGTTGGAGTCAAGAAGGAGGCTATTCGGTACCTTGATCTTCTTTTCGCTCAGGATGAAAGAGATCTAGATGAGGTGAAGCCTCGATCCAACGACGAAGAGCTTGAAGAGGATGATCCCATGAGCTCGCCGCTGAGAAGAGAGTCTGTGAACGTTGATGTCGAGCTAGACACCGGAGAGATTGCTCAAGTCCATGCGCATACGTATGTTTGGAAACATCATACAGCAGACCTTGGCCAGCTGTGGGAAGAGGACCATTTTCTGCGAGGGTCCAAGTTTCAGAGCCTCGTTTAACACGAGAACAGATGGAAAGCTGAGGAACAGGCACTCGCAACAAGCATGCAGATCTCTTTCGCTCTCGTTGGAGACTATGTATGCAGTGCGGTTCTTACCGGGAACGTTGTTGAGCTCAAGACTTTGTTGGATCGAGATTGGAGCCCCGACGCACCATGCCGCTATTACGGCAACCCCTTGCAGGCGGCTGTAGTGATTGGAAACGAAGACATGGTGCAGCTTCTTCTCGACTACGGCGCCAACGTCAACCAGAGAGACGGTCGGTATGGATCTGCCCTTATTGCTGCAGCCTTTGCGTCTCGTAAGTCAATAAGCCGACTTCTTCTTCGGCGCGGAGCAGACGTGTTTGCGGACCACCCAACCCACGGCACCGCTCTCTACCAAGCCGTTGGACAATCAGACTATGCCATAGTTGAGATGCTTCTCGAACATGCCTCTTGGCTCACTGAAGACTGGGGCGAGATACGCGACCTGGCCAACGAGATTGGGGATAGCGAAATCAAGAGTCTCCTACGGCAGTACGACGTTCGACAGCTTTACAAGCTCTCCTTACCAGCGCCTCAAAGGTCTCAAAATCTCAAAGAGCTCGAAGGCCCACAATATTACACCAAGGTTCTTAGCACTGTTATTCAAAAGTGTATTGCCGTCCAAACAATGTCGGGAAATTGGAAAGGACGAAAGGGAGTCGTGGTTACGGTCGCCGCCCTCAATGCTGGTGCATCTACGAGGATCCTCTCCATCATGCGCTCTGCGATTGGCCCGGTGAAGGCACTCATCGATGAGCTTCGCCGCGCTGATGAGATTCAAGAGCAAAATCGCCGAGCAGCTCTGGAGAACGCGCGATTGGATCAGCAGTATGATAACGAAGTCAAGCCTATTTGGGATGATGACGCTTACGAGAGCCGGAAGTTGAAGCGAGGTCGACGATATGAGTAAACAGTATTGACACAAAAGGGACATTGGCTATTGGCAGCGATGGATCAATTGATGCTCTCCATTTGGTTTCTCATTAGTTTGCGGGCACAAAACATAGTATGCAGCAATCGTTCATACCAAGCCAGCCGTCAAACTTCCAGTCATCAGCGGTCGAATCAAAACATTAGGAACACGGCCGGGATCTAAGCTATGGGGCTTTTCAGGCCGTTTAAGGACTCATCGACCGGGGACAGTGCGTGCGTCTCAGCGGGAGCTCCCGCTAAACTTCTGTGTTGGTGCTCCTAGAAGAGTGTCCACTTGGGTGGATACTGAATGCTGTGGTCGCAATGGAGGGCAGAACAGCAGACGTAAATGATGCCGTGCGGTTGAGGGATGGATGTTTCTGTGGTGGGAAGGTTCCATTTTCAGGTTCTTGGCTTGGAATGAACCTTCCACCTTTGGCATCAATGTCCGGGCGACCCACTGAATGGCCTTGATGTTGAATACGAGCATCCCACATCGTACCTATCAAGTCTCTTTCTTAAAGAGCGCGATATCGCAAACTCAACAAATATCTCATACATGGTCTAATAACAACGATTCGATCAATCTATCATCCTCAAGATGGTGTTGTTCAGCGCCTTGATGCTCCTGGGGCTGGCAAGCCGAGCTGTGGGACATCCTGCTCACGGACCACGGCAACTCAGCAAGAGAACACAGCTACTCAACAGCTACCGGTTCAATACAGTGTCTTCTTACACCGCGGGGGATGGTGCGACCTTCTTCGAGCCGAAAATTACCACCGAAAGAAGAGACAAGCGCGATGACTACGTTAAAATTGCGACGCTCAAACTTCAAGAAATCGCACCCCAAGCTGAATTTCGGCTGGTGGGCGACTCTTACGTTGGACGCAATGGCGTAGCGCATGTGCATTTTCAACAAACCGTTAATGGCATTGACGTGGACAATGCACAAGTCAACGTGAATGTTCGTTCTCCTCACCTATGATATCTGAAACGTATGGCTAAGCTGTTATCTTACGCCAGATCTTGGAAGATGGGACCATTCTATCGTTCGGCAGCTCTTTCTCTGGCCAGACACCAGAGACACCGAGTATTCCAAAGAGAACCGGCCCTGCCACAACTCCCCTTGCAGCTTTTCAGGCAGCAGTCCACCTCCTTCATCTTCCAATCACAGGTGTCGCTTCTATAGCAGAGTCTGTCGACGACGGCGGGACATATGTCATTCAAGGTGTTGAAGGTGCTGTGAGCAATCCATTGGTAAAGTTGGCATACGTTCAAGTCAATGGTTCCGTCGCGCTGGCGTGGAGAGTTGAGACCGACATTGGGACTAACTGGCTCCACACGTACATTGATGCCACGACCGGGAAAGAAATCAGTGGTGTAATTGACTATACGAATACTGCGACTTATGAGGTTTAGTGAGTAAACCTTCTGGCTGAATTCGCTTTTCCTAGACTAATCTACTATCAGTCCGTGGGGCGCCATGACCCCAGATGAGTCGGCCAGGCAATCCGTTGCCGATCCGGAAGACACGGCTTCTTCGCCCTTGGGCTGGCATTCCGACGGTACCCAGGAGTTCACAACCCTGCGCGGAAACAACGCCTTTGTTACCATTTCATCAGGAAGCAATCCCAGCTCCCCTTCCTTACTATTCTCGTATCCCTACTCTCCAGCTACGACGGATCCGGCATCATACGTGGAGGCATCAGCCACCCAGGGATTCTATGTCGTGAACAAATTCCACGATATTCTCTACAAGTTTGGCTTTGATGAAGACGCTGGAAACTTTCAAACAAACAATAACGGCAAGGGCGGTGCTGGCGGTGACCCGCTCGAGCTGATTGTGCAAGCATCAACAGGTTCAGCGCAGATCTATGTGCCAGCTGATGGAAGGAGCCCTCGGCTGTCGATGGGCGTATGAACTGGTACTCCTCAGCGTGACAGTATGTTTGATGCGACAGTTCTCTTGCACGAGTATATGCATGGGGTTACAGGACGTCTTGTGGGTGGTCCGGCTACCTCGGGATGTCTTTCTGACATGAACGGACTTTCAATTAATGAGGGGTACTCTGACTTCGTTCCTACCCTCTTGCGCGTCAAGGAGGGTGATACCAGGAGCACGGATTACACCATCGCAGATTGGGCAACTGGTCAGCCGATTGGGCTGAGATCTCACTATGTGTCGACCAGTCTGGAGACGACTCCGTTGACATACTCTTCGTTGAACGATCCGGTCACACGGGAGGCTTCGATTTGGCTACTGTTTGGGCTTCAGTACTATACGAGGTGTTCTGGAATATGGTGGACACCTACGGAATTGGGGATGTAGGCACCGTCAGCTTTGATGCGAATGGCGTGCCGCAGGGAGCTCGGTATCTGCTGCTGAAGCTCATTTTGGACAGCGAAGCATTGATGCCATGCAGCGCGCATCATCTTCAAGCTCGAGATGCGCTCTTGGAAGCTGACCAGGTTTTGACTGGGGCCGCGAACAAGTGTTCTATTTGGAAAGGTTTTGCTAGGAGAGGTTTTGGACAGGATGCTGTCTATGGTTCTGGGACCAGAGGCCGAGTTGATGGGTTTACGGTGCCTTCAGAGTGCTAGATGCCATTTGATTCCGATCGACGGTGGTTTACTCGGTCGCTAATATAATAAGATCGTTTTTCCTCGTTCTCCTGGAGTTTCTCATTATCATCCATTTCAATACCCCAGCAAGGTCTTCAAACCATATCGGCCCGGCGGGATGAGTCACGCCGCCGCTGCACTCCATATCCACGGCCCCATTTCATCACCGGAACGGAAAAGTCGCTGCAGCTAAGCACCGTCCGACCCTCCGAATCGCATCCTCCGGCTTTAAACATATTCCCGCACCTCAGCAGCCCAGGCTACAAAACCTGAGTCTTACCGCCTTTAGATCCAATACTTTTTGTTTTCGACTTTGCTCATTCTCAAGCAAACTTGGCCTATCATGACTTCAGAAATTCAAATTCGTCTCGCTAAGCCCTCGGACGCTGACGCAATCGGCAAGGTTCACAATGAGGCCCTCAACCAGTTCCATGAGTTTTACCAAGCTTTTCACGAGCATCCGATCGAACAGATCATACAGGTCAACACAAGGAACGTGGTGCAAACCCCGAAGAACCAATTCTACGTAGCAGTAGATGAGTCGGACACTGTGGTCGGTTTCATCAGGTACCACGTCGGAGCCGAGCGATGCAACCACAACGGTGGAAGCGCTCGAAACCCCCGCAGTCACAACTCCAGCTTCAGATCTGTTCGCCATCGAGGAACACATGAAGGAGCTATGGGAACGCTTTGGTCATCCAAGAGAGGACGAGATGGATGTGTGCTATGAAAAGGCTGTGGACGGGCGAAAGCACAACTGTGAGACCCATTGAGAGCCTTGACCGAGGGCTGCCCTAGCTTCGGGAGCATTGTGTTTGATGAAAGTTGCTGATGTTTGAATTTGTCTAGATATTAAGCATATCATGGTTGATCCAAGATACCAGCGGTGTAAGGGGCTGGCCCCTAGGCTTGTTCAACGTAGAGGTGCCGTCGATTGACTATTCTAAGCTGAAGAGGAGAAGGACTTTACAAGAGTGGGCACCTAGCTACGGAGATACGTGGTCGGGCTAGGCGGTGTGCCACGGTAGAATAGTGGATCCGGCGGAGCCGGATCTCGGTAACTGCTCCGGCAAAGCCGGAGATCTCGGCCGGGCTCTAGCCCGTGACAAGAATCAAGAGACCCATTGTAATCAAGACATAGTATGCCTCTTGAAAGGGAATCATGTTGGCATCCAGAAGTGACATGCCCGAGTTGTTGAAGGCTGAGACGGCGTTGAAGATGCCAAGCCACCATGGGTTGATACCATTGGCCCTTGCCGTACTGGGCATGTAATTGTTCATCCAGGCTCCGAGGGCGAGGCATGTCAAAAATTGCCACATGAAAAAATATGCTGGCACTATGGTAGCAAGAACCTTGAGAGCACGGTACTCGCAGCCGCCGAGATGATCACGCTCTGCGCTGCTGAGGTCGTGGAATTGACCGTTGCGACTAGCTGAACGGTGCTTCAAGAAGTGCCGAGCGTCGAGGTCGATATCGGCCGAGTCTGTGGGAGCCTTGGCAGATCTCCTTGATGGAAGGGCCACTCCATCGTCTTGTACAGAAACACCAGTCGAAGTGGCTTGCGTAGCATTTGGGTGCGGTGTATCGTCGAACGTAATATGACCTGGGTTTTGGGAATCTGCAACATCTTCAACATCCTTAGGCATGTTCGTGTCCCTCATGTTCACATCTGGCGTAGACATGGCCCGTCGGAACTGCGGCGGACCTTCGGTGGCGTCTGAGTCCTGATAATCCGGAGGTGGACGTGTCTCTGGAGTGCGGCTTCCAGCTCCTTTGAAAGACTGGTCTGGAGGCGGCACAGTCTGGGCCTTTCCGAAAGAAAGTGCGAGCTGGAGCTTTGGCAGAGTCAATGGCAGCCGTGGCAATGCCAGAGATATCGTGCTGCCTTGGCGGCTGAGTTTGCGGGCGCGCTCTGCTCGGACGATTTCATCGAAGCGTTTCTCAAAAACGTGTTTCCGTGCCAAGATGGTCCAAATGGAAACCCATATCGTGTTTCCGAGTAGCAGCAGAAGGAACAGGATGGTTTGTTGCCACGTCGTCAATTGGCTGAGGTTGACGGTGTTGAGGCCAGCTTCGGTCATGGCAGATACCACGAGGAAGAGGCTGTCGGTGTAGCTCACCTTGAACTCGGCATCGGATGAGGCCCAGAAGATGACCGACGACAAAAGACAGACGACAATGAAGTAAGCATAGTGAAGAGTGATGAAGTTGAGCGGCGGGAGGAATCTGCTTAGGGGGTTGCGTGCGAGCAAGCGCTTGACAGCGGCAACGGTGCCCATGAGACGCTGCTCACCAGAGATGCGATGAAGCGTAGGAATTGAGGATGAAGCAGATGCACTGAGACCCTAGGAAAAGACGAGGTTGCGCTGCATGTCGATGAGATCTGATCAACCAGTCTTGTTGATGCGCTGGCACTGGACTCAGACGCGACAGGAGCGTCAGATGACGTCTGCCAGCAGGCTGTCTCAGGCCCGGTAAGCGATACGTACCCCAAAGGCATTAATAAACAAGGGGCAAGTGCCGGCCTTCCCTCACTAAACTTGGGACGAGCTTGCCTCGAACCAGTTTAGAAAGGCTAAAAATGGGCAGGTGAGAGGCAAGTTGCAGTGGCACCTCACGGCCGTCTTCGTGGAGGTGGCTGTGCACCAGCGCTGACTCGATGGCTCTTTTAGAGGCATGCGCCCGCTTAGACTCAATGGGCGCTAATCACCTGCGGTGTATTGTTAAATGATGGTTACCATTGCAATCCATTCGAACGTCGATGTTGTTCAGAAGTATTTGCTTAGAATGAAGGCATCTTATGGCTGAAGTGACTGAGCCTAACAAAACATTCAGCAGGGCAGCATCACGCAGATTGGTATCCTTGGGTGCGTCACCTAGCATCTGACGTCGTCTTTCGTTTAGCTGTATTGGGCAGAGGAAACGAGACAAGTGAAGATGACTTAAGGAACGACAGCATGGTGTGAACTAAGGCAACGTTCCACCAGTGAAGTCTGTTGAAGTTCCAAAAAAATGATGTGTCGTCGTCAATTTACTAGGGAAAGGTGGTGCTAATGACACTTATGTGGGCTGGATGATGGATGTTGCGACCTGAGAGCTCAAGTACAGAGCCACACCTTCATATGCAACACGTTGTTAGCTATAGTTGACCATCAATTTCAACATTCTCTTCATCGAGGACAGCGTCCTCGTGTCATCAGGTGCGAAGTTGGTTTTTCTTCGGCAAGTATCAGAAAACTTTCACTCACGAACAGTCAAGCTTTACACACACCGGGCCATTGCTCGGGGCCGGCTCCGGTGTTCAAATGAACTTCAGGAGGGCCGAACGGGATCGGCAGTGGGACCTTACCCCGGCCCACCTCCTAAACCTTGCCTTCAGCTGACACACCCCTTAAATCTCGGATGCGATAGACTTTCACGGTCTAGTAGGGAAACAATCAAAATTCCCATGGGTTTCTTCAACTAAGATGCGAAAACCATCCGGTACTTTGCTTCACCATGGAAATTGTCTACCGACCGAACAGGGCGGGAAAAGTCCCGGGCGGGGCGTTTACGACATCTCCATCATTTCTCATTTTTCGAGAAGCAGCGTGGAATTCAATGCCCAAAAGGGACCGAGGATAGATAAAGGCCTTTCTTCGTCTTCCATTTTGGTAATGAGCGACTTGACCACCACAAGTCGTTCAGGCCATTGGGACGACCGCTGAACCCCACAGTGTACCCCTGTCATCCGGCAAGATGAGGTTCGACATTCACTTCACTTTCCTTTCTTGGGCCCTCGCCCTGGCCTCGCTGGCGAGCGCATGTGTCACTCGCAATGTCAACGCTCAGAAACCCTTCGCCCACCCGGGTCTCCTCCACACCGCCAAAGACTTTGAACGCATCAACGGCCTTCTGAAAGCTAACCGCACGCCATGGACAACCGGCTGGGACAAGCTCGCCGTCCGCGCCGTCGCCGACTATACCCCTCGACCGGTGGAGACGCTCTGCCGCGGCTCCGGTAGCGACTGCACGGAGAACTACTCTCTTCTCTTCCGCGATGCGGCCGCCGCTTACGCCAATGCCGTCCACTGGAAGATCAGCGGCAATGAGACTCACGCGGAGGCTGCCGGTCGTATTCTTGACGCCTGGAGCAGCACTTTGCTCCGCATCTGGGGCTCCTCGGACAAGTTCCTCGCCAGCGGCATCTACGGTTATCAACTCGCCAACGCGGGTGAGCTTCTCCGCGACTGGAGCGGATGGAAGGGCTTGGGTGCTCTGTCCAGCATGTTGACCAACGTCTTCTACCCGATGAACCATGATTTCTTTGTCAGACACAACGACGCTGCGATCGATCACTACTGGGCGAACTGGGACTTGGCATGTGTACCATGCAGGCCATCGGAATCCTCTCGGACAACGCCACCATGTACAACGAGGCGGTCGACTACTTCAAGAACGGGGCTGGCAACGGTCAGATCGAGAACGCTATCTGGAAGATTCACGAGGAAGCCGGCTCTAAAAAGCCCTTAGGTCAGGGATAGGAAGCCGGCAGAGACCAAGGACACGCTCTGCTCGACTTTGCGTTCCTTGGCGTCTTTGCGCAGCAGTCATACAACCAGGGTCATGATTTATTCGGATATCTCGACAACAGAATTCTGGCAGGGTAGGTCGTGTCTTTGGGACCAAAATGGATATTGGCTAAATCGAACTTAGTGCGGAGTATGCGGCTAAGTACAACCTCGGATACGATGTCCCATTCGCAAATTTCACAAACAGCCACGGGACAGCAACGGTCATCAGTGAAGCCGGCCGCGGCGGTCTTCGACCCATCTGGGAGCTCATCTATGCCCATTATGACTCTATCAAGGGATTGAACGCCTCTTGGAGCGGACAGATGCGCGATCTCGTCAACAAGGACGCCGGTGGTGCTGAGGGTGGCGGTGGTGATTATGGCCCGAACAGCGGTGGTTATGATCAGCTTGGATTTGGAACCCTCCTCTACAGACGCGAGTAAGGATGATCATTCACCTTGTGGCACACGAGTTGGCTGTGGACGGCTTATCTTCTATTCACTCATTCACATCATTATGTTTCTTCACCCTACCCTATCTTATTCCACATCTCATAGTTCTTAGTTGGGTTATCAGGAGTGCACGCCTGTTCCCATTCGTACATATTCAATCAACAAACCTTGCAAGGATGTTTGATACAACCGAACAGTGTTGTCTTAAGCAAACATTGAGAAATCTGCTATGAATAAGCCGTGTAATGATGATTAGTGGAATTTTTGTGCATGACTTTCACACCAGGTATCCGTGATTTCCTGAGGATACCTATTGGCTCCATGAGCTATGAATGTGGGAAACGTTTTGTTCTGGGGGAGGGCGCCAACAATTGTGCAGTCCTTATGTCATATGTACATCTTGAATCTTGTTCAATAAGCCCAGATCAAGCCGCCCCAGCTCGGATGATCAACTCGGCTCAACGGCCCCTCGGGCCCTACAGTTTGCTTCGCCTTCGTCGTCCACGGCGCTTTCAGTCCTTTCTTCACCACATACTGGTAGTAGACAATGTCCCACATTGGGTTGTCCGCAGTGACGCCCCGTTTCTCCTGTGAGATGGCAGCCCAAGGTCCGCCGACAAGAACCGCCTCGCAACGGAACCACTTCGGGTCATACTCGACCGTCTCATTCAAGTTGAACTTTGCCGTGTACTCGGCTCCTTCGAGGATCAGGTTGTCACCCTGACCATACAAGTCTGATCCCTGACTTTGCGCAACTCGAGCAGCCGTGGCGGCCCACCCAATGCCTGTCATGGTGTGGCCTGTCGCATGTCAGTTATTCGAAATGTCCTGACCTAGACCTTTGGGGCACGTACTCTGATCACGACCGGACTCGGATGATTGTCCGGTCTTGGGGTCGAACATGGAGTACAAGCCCGCGCAGGGGTTGTTGAGGTACTCATTGATGGCATAATTGTAGAGTGTAACGTCGTCCAGGTACACTGCGAAGCTCAGCAAAGCCTTGATGCTCGCCATCCCATAGTTAGCCTGCCCAATAGCGACAGACTGCCGAGAGAAGAGCCAGTACAACTGGATGCTGAATCCCGAGCCGCCCTGCCACTTAGCCCCGGCCTCTGTCCAGTTGCCTTCCCATCGCATGATTTCCGCCGCATTCACGAAAAGGTCGCCCTCTAAGCCGATGAGCAGAGACCGATCCGTACCAATGATGTCGACAAGTGTGGAGCCCCAGCTGTCTAGAATCGTGGTGCTGCGGTTCCAGTGCGCCTCATCGCGGGTGATGTACCACATCAGCGCATTCTGCCATGCCGCACGAGAGTCGGAGGTGAAACTGGTGTAGTTGCTGACGCTTCCACGTGAGAGCACCGCCTTGGGTCCCTTCATCTGGTAGGTGGCCTGGCTGAAGCTGTCGTTGCTGAATACGTCAAAGGTGGACTTCCATGGGTCTTTGCCTTCTAGCACACCATTCCGGATGCGCTCGAGGTCTTCGTGGGTGTGCCATATCCCGGGATGCACAAAGTCGCTGGGACGGCTCTTGAGAAACTTGGAGATGTCGCCCGCGGGTGACGGAGTAAGCGGGTAGACTGGTCCAAATGCTCCTGGTATATCAGCCACCGTCGCGAGACACAACGGGGTCAGAGGGCCCGCCAAGGACAATGTGAGGAGGGATGTCAACTTTGGATTCATGGTGTCAGCATCATGGACACGCAGCAATACACAGAATCATCTGCGCGGTTACCTTCATCTTAGTCGTAACGATGCAACGATGGCAAGAGGATCAAGCCGTGAATGGTGGAATATCAGAGGGAAAGCTGGAGAGACAAATTGCGGCGTGACACATCACAAGATTCCCCGGGCACAAGGTCCCGAACAAGCCTTCAAAATTGTTGCCCGGATTAGCGTGACCAGTTGAAGCCATGATCGGGGCCGGGGTAGGTAACGGGCCGGAAGAAATGCGTCATGCCGGCTTCAGCAGTCATGGTGTGTAGGATCGGCATCAACGCCGAGAATGGGGAGACATCAAATCGCGGGGAAGTTTGCGGGGAAGCTTGTTCTTCCTTCAGTGATCAGAGACAATTGCAACCATGGAGGGCTTACAATACATACCAGCGGCAGATTTGGACGAACTGGCGGGGAACTGCTGTATGTTTTAGGCGGAACATCTCCCGGGAAGTGGTGAATTAAAAGCCCCCGTTCCCCCCGGATTTGCAGTTATAAAAAATCTAAGTGGTGGGCGTTTGCTTTTCTCAGGTCCGCAATGTAATTACTGAACATCGGGTCTGAACCTACAGCAAGCGTTAATGAAGAATCAAATGAGTTTTCAACAAAGAAAATGAAGGGGAAACACAAATTGGCGTGCATCGAGAGAGAGCAGCAATGACTCATGAGGTTGACGTGTGGGGCCCCCTGACGAACCATCCATAGACATGCTAAGCGCACGTCGGGACATGAATCAATCGGTTGTGTAGTGTAGTGGTTATCACTCCGGATTTTGATCGCGTCAAAACTTCCGGCAACCCCGGTTCGAACCCGGGCTCGACCTCACTTTTTGCCATTTTGTCTATTTATCATTAATAAAGCGATCCTAGCGCGACAAACTTTCCGTCGTAAGTCAGTTTCTTTTCTAGCTTCGAATACTTATTTATACCCTGCCCTCTAACGCATAGGCGACTCAGGAAAATGTAAATGCCTAAAGGTTAATAAAGGGGGGAAGACCCTAAAACAGCAGTCTGGAGTCTCTCTGTCACATCAGTTGAGCATGAGTTCTGCTGACCTAACACAATAGCATCTTTTTTACATTGAAGGAAATGGGTGTATCCATTGAGATCAACTAAGAATTCTGGCTGTGCTTTAATGACAACAAGTCTGAATATCGTACGGCAAAAGGGCTGTCAACATGGAACGAGAGCCTGCAACTCGAACCATGCCCGGAGTGCATCACCCTGCTGTCTCCTCCAAATTCAACGACCCGTAACTCTCAACAAGATGTGTCAGAATGTGATCATCCACTTCATGCTGCTTTTTTACGATGCTGACTGGCCAGTGGCTGCGCACAGCCTGCACCATGTCGTGTTTCTCCATCTCTTGGGCGTCGTCAAAAGTCATCGAACTTCTCAAAAGGGCCACTTCTTGTGGGCGCATCCGTCCCCTAATAACTCGAAACAGCGCTTCGGCCAAGTAGTGATTTCGACGCTGACTCTGCAATCCTTTCGCGACTAGAAGGAGCGTAGACCGCAGGATTTCGATCTGATGTTCGGACTTCTCTTCCAATATTGCGTTGATGCAGTCGTATCCGGTGAGCATGAGGGGTATCACGAGAAACAGGTCCATAGCCTCGTAGCCGTGCCGCAGATAGTAGAGGCGGATCAAGGTTTGGAGATATTTCTTTGCGTCGGCAACGACCTTTTGCAATGTCGCGTCGCGGCCTTTACTAGCGGCAAGTAAAGGTTCGTAGATCATAAGTAGCAAATGGTAGTAGTATATGCTGCGATAAACAATCATTAGAAGGTCCGTTTGTTCCGTGCATAGATGACGATGAGTAGCAACGCAGAAGCTTTGCCTCCGTGCTGAACACTTACTGTAGTTGAAAGTGGCCCGGAAGCGCAATCGTCTTGGGCTTGAGTGACTCTGGCAAGTCACTATACGACCTTCTCAATTTGTCATGAAGCCTATTGGCTTTGTCGAGACTAATAACTCCATTTGGAGAAAACGCTGCGTCGCAGTACTCATTCATAATGACTCTAAACCTGGCCCTCGTTTGAAAGATGTGACCAAAGTGAGTTGATTGAAGGCCTGAAACCAGTGGATATTGGAGCCAGATCTCGCCATACCACCCGCCCTCTCTCGTCGGGTCAGGCAATGGCCAGTCCGGAGGCTCTTTGACCAAAGGCGGTATCATGAAGGAGAACGAAACCAGTCTGTAACATTCAGAGGCTATCACATAATATTGGGTTAGTGTACTTACGTTTCCCAGTTGTAGAGAGCCCAGGCGGTGTACGCCCAGCCTTTTCGTCTCGAGTCATTATTTCCACACGAGCTTTTAGAAAAGAGACGCAGCCTGCGTGCCAAAGTCACGCTCTGAATTCTGTACGGCTGACCAAGCTCATCTAGACCGCACAGATTGTGGAAAACGCTGAAAAGGATGCCAGCTTGTATAGTGGTGACCCGTGGCTCGGATGCCTGTAGTTCCCAGAGACGTTTGGCTTCTGCAAGGAAGCGGTATCCAAGCGTGCTGGGGTTCCAATACTCGACGCGATTCGAAAATGGTGGATAGCAGACCTGCGCCTAGTTAGTTGCGTCGGCCGCATGGGCAAATAAGTAACATACACAGGCATACGCAAGGGTGATGTTGACAAGTAGTGAGGAGCAAAAGCCTTGCTTTTGTGCGACCAAGTCTTCGAGGAACAGGTCTTTCTGAAACGCCGCAGAAAACTGATATTCGCATCTGAACAACGCCCTGAGGAGGTCTCGCATAAGTGAATCGTCATCGCACACATTAGTCCACCATGACACCTTGGCGTCGGACAAGCGGGGCTCGACAACTTGTGCTGCGTGGAATGGCTTCGTATACACGCTTTGGAGTTGCTGCGATCCGCCCGCGTCGGCATAGGAGGGTCTCCAGGTCCCAGTTGCAGAGTACAGTGATGCCGCCTCGTAGACGAACGAATTCAAATAAGGATTGTCTTGGACGTAGATTTCAGGCATCTCTGAACGATAGGGGAAGTCATATCGTAGTCGCGTTTCGGGTACAACAGCCATCTGAAGCAACAGATCTCCAGCCTCGACATGGTTCACAATAGTCGTGACGTCGGTGCCGGACCTGATCCTCTGGAAAACATTCTGGGCAGCCTCTTCGGGTAAGTTCTTCAGTAGCGCCAAAACTTGCTCGTGGATCGTCGCTCGGCCTTGCACTTCGTTGTGTTTCCGACTGGTGGCCTGCTGTCGAGATTCACCAGGTCGCGTGGTGTATTCACAAGAGCTGCGCCGGTAAAGACACACACTGCACGTTGGTCTCTCTCCAGTACACTACAGTCAAGATGAGCATTCCGTCGCACTTCTCAGGCCGTGTATAGTTCAGAGACAACGCACCCTTGACTTGCGCTTACGGCATGCGTTGCAGGCAGCTTGCACAGGCCGAGGCCTTTTTCTCGGGAGATCATCGAATTTTGCTGGTTCGGCAGCCCTATTTTGCGCCGGGAGCAGCGAGCGTAGGGGTTGCATATTCTTCAGTGGTTGCGAACGTTGTTGTTCATCCATGCCGCCAAAGCAACTGTTGCTGGGCTTGAAGTATGTTCCGTAAACACTGCCATGGCGCGAGGGAATGAATGCGCAGCCTGGGCGAATGGCACGGAGCCACGTGACTGTTGGAAGAGGATTGGTTTGCGGCGTCGGAGCGTGCCCCGTAAAGACCAAAACATGAGAGACTCGCGCAGGATGATGTCAGCCGCTTGTCACACTGACACTCATTCACTGATTTTGAGACTCTCATTCTCTCATCATGAGCATCGCAATGCGGCAAAGATCAACCAGCAAGAAAGAAGGACAAGAGGGGGAAACTCACGAATCAAATTAAATGCTGTAGCATTATTACCGTGGAAGCTGCATTTTCACCTGTATTTCAGATGCCCTTTCTGCCCTCACATGAAGCTAACCCCCTAACAGCCGTAGCGCTGTATGCAGGCATAGGGCGACGATCAGCCCCCCAAACATGAGAGCTGCTTGCCGAGGGCCCACTGCAACTGTGCCCCCGTTGTTGCAATTGAACCCCTGTGGCCAATCGTTGCCAGGTTTGTACTGCTTCCCATCCTCACCATCCCCATCCTCACCATCCCCATCTTCACCATCCCCAGATTCCTGCCCAGAACCACACCCTGAGCCTGAGCCAGAGCTGGGCCCAGATCCGCCCGGTGCTTGGGTACCAGGGCCAGATTCGCAATCGCCCGTCGGCGGGACTGCGTCGGAGTTGACAAGCTCGACGTTGGATCCAGGATTTGGGATCATCACGTCTGCGTTGTCGACTGTTCTGCATCCATTGCCAACATTGGCGCGAAAGATGCCTGATTGGGCGCGAAAATTGTTGCCGCTGCCGCCGTTCTCGATTTTGATGACAGCACAGTTCATGTACATCTCCCTGTTCCCCACATTGTTGAACCATGACCAGGCCAAGATGGCTTGGTCCGATGAGGGAGTATCGTCAGGCAGGGTGAACGAAATCTGGTAGCCATCCCCGGCAGGGCAGCCACCAATAACGCTTCGGAGGACTTTGAAGGTGCTACCGCCATCCACAGACATAGAAACCTGGCATGAACCGCCGTTGTGGGTGGTATGGCCTGAAAGAGTGATCGTGTGGTCCTCGCCAGCGTTCCAGGTGTCGACAGGATCTGCTTCCGAGGTGTCCAGCACGCTCAAGTGGCCCTTGCATGGATAATCGGACCCGCTTGATGATAGAGGGTTCGTGTAGCTGTAGTCGATATTTCCTTCGGCGGTATTTGGGTTGATCTTGGCTTTCAAGGGTGGTGGATCAGACATCATCATGTGCGCTGAAGAAAGGCGTGCGAAGGTTGGGATGACCATAACAGCCGCCCAGAGCAGGGAATGCATGGCTGCTCGGTTTTATGAGTTATTCAACCGTCTTTTGTGATATTATGACATTGATGTTGCTATTTCCTTGTGTCGCATTGTGAAATATTGAAGGTGGAAACCTCATAGAATGGATCATGTTCGCAGGTCACCAGTTAAATAGTCAAGCTTTTGCAACTTGGCGAAGCAGTGAATCACCTTTCAAATGCGAGTGGTGGAGGCGGCAGGTTTACCGCAATCTCAAGTGAATGTTTCTATTCACCAGTACCGACAATTGATTAGTTGTTTTTATTTACCGAGCCCCCAAATGATCATGTCCTTGCCGCCCATGCGATTAATGCAGCGCCAACACCACTGCCGTCTCTTGCCATGCCTATTTTGATACGCTTCTCGCCTTCACTGCCGATCTCGGTTACTTCCCGCAAAGCTTCTCTGATGTTTTCCTCGAAGTTTGGGAAATGCTCAATTAGAGATCCATCGACGCCAATGTCAATAACGCCTTCTTCCGCATCGTCTGATATCAGACCTGCTCCCTGCTCTGGTTCCCGGAACGTCGATGGTGAATCTTTGGCTGGGAACTTGATATGTACTTTTATGCGCAGCCACTTGGCCAGCACCTTCCAGGCACTTCTCATCCCGTAAAACAAAGGGGCCAAAATATGAATGCCCATGCCCCACGGTGCTGCAGTTGATTTGACAGTCGCCTTCGAGACGAGCCTTCCGGACTGCAGCGCAACACCCGCGATAGCGACTGATGATAGTCTCGCAGCGCGAATTCCAATTGCCTCCGAGAGGATCCTGATAGCCCGTGCATCTGAAGTGGATACATTTGTCGCGCAGAGTATTGTCGAGATCTGTTTTCGTGCCATTTCCAAGTTCTCTGTTGAGTCGTTCACGACTGAAGATAGCAACGAGCTGTCGATGCTGTCGGTAACATTAATAGCGGACTCGGGTGCTACTTCCATGTCGAAGGCATCTTTGTGTGAACTGAGAAGGTAGACCAGTATCCGCCTCAGCAGCTCTCCGAGATACATGCCCGAGATGCGCTTCTCGAAATGTTGATCGTCTGGGTTGACTGATTCCTGGTCAAGTTCTCGATCGAATCGTGTAGTCGGCAGCACTTCTAACTTGTTGTCGAATCCGCCCCACTCTGTGTTCAGAGCCATCATCGCGTCAGGCTCGTATTTCGAGGTTCCTTGGCGATAATGGAGCTTCGTGATCCGAGAGAGGCGTTCCATGTACGCGCCATTTGTCCCTGTTCCAAAGATGGCGCCGACAACGGTACTTGACCTCCCCGGAGAGGTGTAAGCACGTGCGGCCAGTGTTCCGACAGTATCGTTTGCAAGCGCGGTTACCAGTAATGGGAGTTCTTGCTCGTCGAGTGCTTCTTGGAGCATGGCACAGGGATCCCGCCCAACTGCATCGGGTATGTCGAAAGACTTTGTCCAGTACAGCAACTCGCCTTTGTTGAGTGCGTGCTGGTCGAAGGTGAAACTGAAAGTAAATCCCAGGCTTTTGGAATGCGAGCGTCTCAGCTCATCCGTCAGGCCACCGTCCTTCACGAGAGTTTCCCAATCCTCGAGGTCCGATGCATGATGCTTCTCCATAAACGCTTTGGTTTGCAGGGCTATGAATCTGAACAGATCCTTATATGTTGGCGCCAGCATTAGATGACGCGGGATAGTCACCTTCGACTGGGTGAGAGAGTAAGTTGAGTCTCCATGCAACTCAACCGAACATACTCTCAAGTTGGTCCCTCCCAAGTCGATGGCCAAGCAGACGCCCTTTTCAGAGCCGTTTGGTAGCTTGGTAACATACGATGGGATCTGGCACATTGATGTGCCGTCCTTCTGAAGGCCCTCATCTAGTCCGTGTTAGTTGGCGTTGCTCGAGTAATGATCATTCCTGGCTGTGGGTGGTTGAAGGACTTACTAAGCTGCTTCAAGAAGTGGGTGGTTGCACGGCGAACATCTTCCGCAGGGAATTCGAATTCTTTGGCAATTTTTTGAGCCTCAGATATCAAATCCGATCTGCGGACCTCCTCGAGGCTGTTGGAAGACATTGGAGCTCCAGCACCCACCAAAAGATCTTCGATAACGAGTGTGTCGGGACAGAAGCCAGGTTCATGGGTACCGCATCCCAACATTCAGCAGACTACCCGATCAAGTATGTAACTAGGAGCGCCAAAAACTGGCGTACTCGCCAGATAATCAGTAACTCACATGCAGATTCGGAATTCCGTCTTTCCCGCCCAAAGCCTCTAGTTCAACATGGCCTTCGGGTGGCTCAAGGATCACAACCCGGCAAAGCCGGACCGGGTGGAACTGGTGGATCGGTCAAATTTCCCCCTCACTTCCCTCCAATGACAACTGTGCCGCCTATCTGGGGCCCAGTCCAGGCTCGCTGAACATCGCTAGCGTCCAGTTTCTTCATAAAGTCCGGCCACCCCGGCTGAACCGGCGAACCAGAGTCTCAACCCCCGATCCCACATCACCTGTTTCACCGGTCCTCCGCTCAAAACAGCAAACCAGTGATTGCAACCGGGCAGAACACTCTGCAAACACCGGAAGCTTTGAGCACGCAAAGTGGATCTGTTTCGAGAAACGTGCCGAAAAGCTTGTCAGTTGTCAACCATGTCTCTGCAACACGCGAGAGACGGAGCTTCGGTGGATGGGCCTGATGATGCGGGCCCGTCCAAGGCCCGGAAGGCATGCGGTAAGCCCACCGGTGTGCGTCTGATGCGTGGCTGTGGAGGCTGACCACTGCCTCTACGCAGTCAATTGCAGAAGACAGAAGATGAAATGCAGACTCGACAACGGGTCGACGTGTCGAAGATGTTTACGCGCCGGTGTTCCATGCGTGTTTGTACCCAGAGCCAATGTATGTGTTCTCGTTCTCGGTCCTTGGTGATCATCTCTGAGGCGGCATCTGCTTAGTCCGCGTCACATCGCGAAAGCCTGTCATTGGCTTCCATCCTCCACAGTAATGAGCAAAGTTCTTCCTTTAATAAGTCTGTGCTCTTGAAATTGAAGCGTCTTGAGGAACACTGCGGACTATCTGGAGTTGGCAGTCTTGAAGAGGTCGAGTCGCCTGCTTCGCCAAACTTGCCTGATGTTGAGATCGAAAGTCCCGGGGATGCGGCGCTGAGTGCTCTGTGGAATGCCGTTGCAGTTCTTCGAAGGACATGTCCCTCCAAAGTCAGCTCCAACATATGGGAGAAACATATGATCAAGAGGCTGTGGCTTTCGTGAGTACGTCTTTCTCAAGGCAAGGTATGTGTGGCTGATGTGATGTAGATTCCATGAGAGCATGCCCGGGCTGCACTTCCTCCCAAGCAAGCAGACATTCTCATCTCCTCGGCCACTCATGCTGGCATCAATGCTTTATTGTTCAAGCATACGAGGATCGCCAGATGTTGCCGTGCTAGCACCCGACTATTTCACCGTCCTGTGCAGTGCCATCTCACAACTCTGCATTCCCGATAGCGAAATCGGCCAACCACCAGACGACGCCGCATCGGCGGAGGAATGGGCTTTCCAGACCGTTCTTGGCATCATACTGGCCGGTCTCCTCCGGGAAGCCGTAGTCAAGGAGACGGGGCTCTGGATCTCAGTGGCCTATCGGTTGATACTGGAACACTGCCCCTCTAATGTCGACGAGAGGTCCCGTGAGTGGCGGCGTCTGTTCTCTGGTCTGCAGGTACGATTCTCCCATCATTGGAAGTATGATTCATCCCTGCTGACCTCATGCTAGATCGTGGACCTCGAGCACGCCTCGATCCACCTCTCGTGCCCTGTCATCCCCATCGAGGCGCCGCTGCCTCGGCTCAAGATCGCCATGCAAGATCAGCTGTACCGGCTGTCTAGGATGATGCATACGGGGTTGACGCACTTCACTGGGCGGGGCCTACCGACTATCTGGTCTTGCTTTGCGGGCGAGCCTAGCGCAACGCCTGATTCGACCGTCTCTTTCAGCGGTGTCGATGGGGCGGTGATACGCGATTGGGCACGTCAGCTGGATGACTGGCTTGTGGAGTTCAGCGATAGGGAATTCGAGTCGGAGCATGAGAAGAAACTCGTGTTCAGGCAGTACATCCTCCACCGTCTGCTGGTTCTGTCCATCTATCATCCCGCAAGGGGGTGCAACTTGTTTTCCAACACCACACCGAAAGAACAACATGAGCTTCTTGTCTCGGCGCGAGCGGCTGTCAAGCTACAAATCCTTGACTCGGCTATTTGGTCTAATTGGGACCTGGTGATGATCACTTGGGCATGTCTCATCGTGCTCCAAGGCGTGGATGGCGGCGTTGGAGAGCCTGATGGTAAGTTGTTCGTACCCGTCATTAACCCTCCTACTGACAGGTACAACGCAGATCTAGAGAACGTTGGGGTTCACCTACAGAAGTTGAAAGAAATGCATGAGCCAAAACCAAGTCTTAGAGGTATCTTAGCCACACGGCTGGAAGAAAAGCTGCAAGGGCTACATACCCCAGCTTCAGGTGACGCAGAGATGTTTGAGCAGGAGATACAGAACCTGGACAATTCTTGGTACATCTTCGATCAGGCTAGTCTACAGGCAGGTTACGAGTTGTGGTCATACGAAAACCAAGGAGGCTAGCCTTCACTTTTGAAACATTCAATACCAGAAAGTTCACATGTTTTATTCATTCTAGACGTGACATTTGTTATCAACAAACCTTTATTTCCATGACTCTTTACCGTACCTTACCCAAACCCATTCTCCCTCAAACTTCAAACTCCTTTCTAGACAGATCTTCAAATCACGGGCCAAGGCGAGATGCGGGAAGACATGCTGTCTGGTGTCAGCTCAACGAGGTGATCGTCGTCCAAGAAAGGCTTCGTGTCTGCTGGTGTTTGAGGAGGGCTGGCAAGTGACACTGTCCTGAGTCTCAGGGGCAGCTTCTGCTCGAATCCTTTGCCGAGTCCGACCTTCTCAATGCTCTTGAAGTACTTGACTGTCTTGACCTGCAGCTCTAGTGTCGCGTCTTCGTCTGCAACAATCATGGAGTAGGGGTGCAATTGTAGGCATGACAGAGTCCACATGTGGTTGACACCGCCTTCGATCGCCTTCTGCAGTGCAATGGATTTGGATGCACCATTGACGATGATGACAACCTCCCTGGCCTATTTGAACCACTGTTAGTTGACTCGTTCCATGTTGATCCGATTCAGGAGGAACATACCTCCATGACGGTTTGAACGCCAACGGTCAAGGCCATCTGGGGAACCTTCTGCAAGTCTCCGCCAAAGAAGCGGGCGTTAGCCCGGATCGTATCCATGGCTAGTGTCTTTACTCTTGTTCTCGAAGCTAGGCTTGATCCCGGCTCGTTGAAAGCAATGTGACCGTCAGGACCAACACCGCCGAGAAACAAATCAATGCCGCCAGCAGCCTTGATCTTGTCTTCGTAGGCAGAACACTCGGCGTCCAAGTCCGCGGCGTTACCGTTCAAGATGTGAACGTTCTCGGGCTTGATGTCTACGTGGGAAAAGAAGTGACGGAACATGAAACTGTGGTATGATTCGGGATGGGATTGGGGAAGCCCAACATATTCGTCCTACAATACCCGGTTTAGAACTCCTTCTTGGCCCACCATAAAGTACTTGTTTTGGCTTACCATGTTGAATGTGATGACATTCTCGAACGAGATACGACCGGCCTTGTATTCCGTGACAAGGATCTCATAGATCTGGATGGGGCTGCTTCCGGTCGGCAGTCCCAATACGAAAGGCTTCTCGGGTGTTGGGTCGAAGGTTCTGATACGATCTTTTTGGCATTAGTCCGAGGCCGGTTCTACCACATCACTTTGCAAGCTAAACGACGTACCCAAGATGTAATGGGCAACATGCGCAGATGCAGATCTGCTGTCGGGTCTGATGATGAGTCTCATGGTGTAAGTGTATCGGCGATTTTACCAAGAATTAATCTTGTCGTTTGGCAATCGTAGTTCACAACTTGGGTATCAATCGAAAGGTGGAAAGAATGGTGAGCAGGAAGTCAAGTCTAGGGCAGGCAGGTTCTAGGTGCTTAGCCCTTCTGTATCTGTCGGGATAACTTCCCTTGCGCAGGGTGGTCGCACCAATAGTAGCGGTCTACTGTAGTGCGGGTAATATCGTGATGTCTATTCAGAAAGGAAAGTTGGTGGTTACGGCGGTCAAGTGGGTAGAAGT
>VYYT01000220.1:21408-49097 GCA_032988895.1 Colletotrichum kahawae | reverse complement strand
CCCAGAGAGGATGAACCAAGAGATCCAGGCCTACCTACGCAACTATGTCACCTACTCGCAGAAGGACTGGGCATATAACCTCCCAGCGGCCCAACTAGCGCTTTGTAGCCGCGATAACAGCGCTATTGGGATGAGTAGCTTCTTCCTTGAGCATGGGTACCATCCAGAACCTATTGCGGTTAAGGAAGCAGATCCGAAGGACCCTGAAGGCCCTCGCGAGGACCTAGCACGCAAGCTAGTAACGAGGCTTCAGGATGTGACGGATATGGCCCAATCGACCCTTGCCTCAACGCAGCAACGCTATGAGGAGCTGGCTAATAGGAAGCGCCAGCCTACAGAGAGACTAAAAGTAGGCGACAAAGTCTGGCTTCATATGGGCCACTACAGATCCCCTAGGCCTTGCAAGAAACTGGATTGGTTACACCATAAGTATGCTGTTACGAAGGTTATCTCACCATACGTGGTGGAGCTTAACGTGCCGACAGCTATATACCCACGCTTCCATGTGGATACCCTGAAGCGTGCGGGTAACGACCCCTTACCTGGGCAGGCGTTAGATGACGAACAGCCGCCCCCGATTATAGACGACGAAGGCGAGGAGACTTGGAATGTAGAGAGTATCGACGCCGCTACCTGGAAGCGTCGAGGGCGTGGGAAACGCCGCGAGGTTCTGGTTAAGTGGGAAGGATACGCAGAAAGGACCTGGGAGCCTATTGAGACGCTTCAAGGGACGGAAGCAATGGAGGCTTACGAGCGCCGTTACGGCCCTGCGATAAACCATGATGGGGACCCAGCCTTAGCGCCGCGGGCGCGCCGCCGGAAGGGAGCGGGGAGGTAATGTCACGGGCTAGAGCCCGGCCGAGATCTCCGGCTTTGCCGGAGCAGTTACCGAGATCCGGCTCCGCCGGATCCACTATTCTACCGTGGCACACCGCCTAGCCCGACCACGTGTCTCCGTAGCTAGGTGCCCACTCTTGTAAAGTCCTTCTCCTCTTCAGCTTAGAATAGTCAATCGACGGCACCTCTACGTTGAACAAGCCTAGGGGCCAGCCCCTTACATTTGCGTTATCTTCAGATTGGCTGTCAATCTCCAAGGCACCTCTACCTAAACGGTGGTATTAGCTCTGACTATTTCAGATTGCTGGGCAACATACCAGTGCCTCGTCCGGCCACAAGCCGACAGATCGAAGGCTGTTCAACCAACTATCTGATTTGAAGTCCCCTATGGCAAGCTTGGTGGTTTCAAGACCAAGGAACACCACACAAGAACGAAGGTCATCTATGATGCTCCGAGTTGTGTCTCTATAAGTGACGACATTAGAGGCGATAGAGTTGAGTATGTGGTCAAACAACTCTACAGTGCATAGCTGCTCCTTTTTCTCGGGCTCATTGCGACACGGATTGCCAGTGTACTTGTGAACTCTCTGGTCTACCATCTGGACTAGCTTCTGAAGAGTGAAGGTTTCTGAAAATTGAGGCGGAGCGTCGACGAGCCGTCCGCAACAAACGAGGACATCATGAAAAGTAGAGAGCATGAAGTAGGGAGTAGCTGTTATCCTACAATGTAATCCGGCCCATTGGACTGCCAGGTCCGTCATATTTGCTGTTTTGACTAGTTGAGGATAAACTCTTTTCAAATATTTCCCTAGTTATCTTATATAGTAAGATATGATGGATGGATGGATGGATGGATGGATGGATGGATGGATGGATGGATGGATGGATGGATGGATGGATGGGTGGGTAGGTGGGTAGGTGGTAGCCTGAAACAAGCTAACGCAAGCCACCAATGTAGCATTCACCGTCCAACTGTTATCTGTAAACATCTTCCTGGTAACAGACACTAACACGCCGTCGCCCGTGAGGTGAGATCCTGTACTAACTCACCCTACTCACCTTGCTCGCGCTCCTCATACCACCTTAAGGCGGCGCGTGATTTGGCCGCACCTGAGCGACATAGTGGCACAGAACACAGTCAGCACTAGCAAGTGCTCCACCGTAAGCAAGAGGGGCGCAATAAACTGGCAGCTTTTCCCGACAAATCAGACACAAGCAGCGATACAGTAGTATTGATTCGTCTAGGTCTGTCAGAACAATCCATTGACGCTTCGCAAGCACTTCACTGAGATGGATGGAGTTGTCGCTACACCACTTTTGGAATTGTTCCGACCTACTCAGCATGCAGACCTTTCTGTGGTTCCGTGGCTTACGCTAATACGAGGAACTTCTCGGGCACCGGACATAATGCTGCAGGGGGATTGTCTAGGAACACGAAGAATATCCGGATAACGGAGTTAAGATACATGGGCGAGAGAGCTCACTATAACTAGGCAGCCTCCATGATGGACCAGCTATCTACATCATGCATCTGCCCGGGTTCCCCAAAGCTTGTCATATCCGTCAATCGCTGTCTACTTGTCCCCGTCCAGAACGATTCTAATGTCATCAACTAACACCCGATACCAAATAGTTCATATTTATTCAAGTGACCTCAAAGCTCAGCTCGAAGGAAGTAAGGGACTTGCGATTTGACTGTGTTCAGATGGTGTATTCACAGCTGAGTTATGGGTTAGTCTGTGTCCACACTCATGTCGGTGTCAATACGTACATCCAGTATTCGTGGGCGTTTAGACCTTCTTTGCTGGTGCCGTGCTTGCAATTGCCTTAGAAACAATTAGTGTCAAATTTCAGTCAGGTACGTTAACGCTTACCAGCTTCCCATGCGTTGATCGTTTGCCCCTGAACAGTGAACTGCGGGTTACAGACACTAATGCGTGTCAGTGTATCTGTGGTAGGACGCCAGGCGACAGTCATCCGCACTACATACCTTCCAAAGGTACCGCACAAATAGTTGGTCCATTTGACTTTGAAATCACCCAGCTGGCCGTCGTGACCAGAAAGTTCTTGGCCGACGGAGCAAGGCGCCGAGTCTTTGCGAGACAACGTCACATCCGGGTTGTATCGGGAGTGATCGAAGTTTGTGATCTACTCCACGTGTTAGCCTCTGCCCCCCAGGCCTGTATAATGTGCTCCTAAACGAACAAGAAGATTACAAGTCGCCTTGTTCACGGGTCCTGGTAGAACACCCACGGTTGGCCCCCCGAGACCGACCGAAACCCCGGTGTGGACTTCAAGCCAAACAGAGTTAGCTCGCTGTGCAATATTCGCAGAAACTTCGTTGTTGGTAGCCGCTGTAGGGGATGCCAGTGCGCCCAAAGGCAGAGTCCAAAAGAGATAGTTGGCATGCATGTTGGACAAGCAGGATGGGAATGGTACGGGATGGACAGGAAAAAAAAGCTAGCTTGGCTTGTTTAGTACCACATAATGATGTTCAATTGAGCTTTGATAGTCCATGAGAATGGCAGTTCATTAAAGCCGACTCTCGATGTCAATATCTCTACACAGCCCAAGACCTGCTGTATACACGAAACTTCAAATTTCTGCGTGAAGCTTGAATGTCGTCTTGACGGACTGTCCGAACGGTCGACGAAATGCACCAGACAAAAGGGGTAGTTGATGGGCATGTTCGTACCCCTGGTTTTTACAATTCGTAATGACAACGGAGAATACTACTATGTGTGCTTAGATTGTGGCTGTTCCATGGTTTATCACAAATTCTCGTATTGTTTATCGTCCTTTGATCGCCGTCCTTTTCCGTATCTGAAGCATCTGTCCCCTGCTCGCGGAGTCCGGAAGGTCCGGCATGCCCAGTGACAGCTCATGAACTTCTGTTTACCTTAATTACCGCCCAGGCTTAGACGTTTGTACTAGCTCATTCGGTCGGAAAGGGTTTCAAAGGTCCAGACCACTCATGTCAGGATGCATTGTTACCCCAACGTGGGGCAGGCAACAGTTGATCGGCCAGACAGGGGAGTATCAATATGACTCGTAGCATCGCACCAATGTTGCATGGCTCCCTACAGCAGTTGAGTATCGTATTCGTCGCCACAAAAAGGCCGAACTGATCCCATGTGAAGCATTGACCGGTTTTTTACATTCCCGACAACTTGGTGTGCAGGCCTCCTATTCCATCGGCCGCCACAGCATACCAGAACCCCCCCACCAGGGAGAGTAAAGCCAAGGATCGTACTTTCAGATTCACTTGCGAATGCTAGGAATGCAGGCTAAGACAATACCATATCGTGTGTAGATCTTTCTGACGTTTGGTGGCAGCCGATGAGACATCCCCTGCTAGTTTGAAGCCAACCCTGTTGGCAACTTCAGCTGCCGCTTTCGGTCAGGAAATGGTTGATCGAGCGGGAGTACATAATTCCATCTTTCGGGGGCTACAGCTGTCTCTTGTTCTTTTAGCAGCGTGCGAATCGATAGATCCAAAACCTAACTTTGTGGTTCTTGATTAGCATGGCATTTTGAACTTGGCTTTGAATTTCTCTTGCTTGGATTCCCAGGTTGACCTGACTTGACCACTCTTTTCAGCTTCACGACCCATCTGCCTTCGCAGTCTATCATGAAGCCATATAATCTCTTTCCTACCTTGCTGCACCTTTGTCTATCTGCGACTTGTCATGCAGCCAAGTCGTTTTCGGCTTCAAACCTCTACTATGCTGCTGGCTTGAACACCCAGCAACAGACATTCCTGTTTGAAGGTCTCCAGAGCGCCGGTATCAAGGTTCTGCGCGTTTGGCTCGATGTTAGACACACCCTGTGTTTCTCTAGAGTCCTTGTTTGTTGTGCTAACTACCCACACATTGAAACAGGCCAGTCTGAAAGCCAGAAGGGCAGCAACATTGACATTTTCAACCCTCTGCAAGGGGATAGCCCTGACGCCTGGGACGAAGCAGTGCTCAACCGACTAGACAGCTTCATGGACCGCGCCCATGGCTATGGCATCAAGCTTCTCGTCTCCATCCACAGCTACAATACGCTCGAAGGAAACCGTGACTTTTATGGAAAGTGGTACGGCACCGGAGACTTTTACACCAACAACGACGCCATGGCCTACTTCAAAACCCGCATCGCACGTGTCCTTGGTCATGTCAACCCTAATAACGGCAAGACATGGGCCCAGAGCTCTGAGTACATCTTTGCGTTTGAGGCACAAAATGAGGCCATGCACCCTCAGGTAGCTGCAGACATCGACCAGCCCCGAAAGCCTTGACTCAACTGACCGATCCTCTACCACAGGGCAATCCAACGGCTTTGGCTTCGTGGCAGTGCACTATGGCCCAATCGATTAAGGACAATCTCAACGGGAACTCCAATATATTGGTTACAACCGGAGGCGGTGCTTACGTCGACAACTCTCTTCTAGATCCTTACTTCAGCTGTGCCGCTCTGGATGTCCTTGCCATCCACGCATATGGCGTTGACGATTTCGCCACCTCAAAGCTTCGACCGTTCGTCACCAAGGCCCAAAACGCCGGCAAGAAGCTCATCATGCAAGAATGGGGCGCTTGCTACACGGATGCTCCCAACTACAACTGTAATGGCGGAACTCCGCTCGGCACTAGCACCAGAGACTCGAACATTCGCAACTGGGCCGCCAGTATTGACGCTGCAGGCATCCCATGGTTCTACTGGCAAATCCTTCCCAACGCCGACCCGCATCATGATTGGGATTACGAGGTGGGAATCAACGATGTGAACTGGGATGCAGTTAAGACAGCTGGGCTTGCCGCTGGTCAGGCCGAGTCTGCCTTTGACTTTGATCGCTATCTGCTGTAGGAAACCATTTTTATGGGGCGGCTTGAGGCAGCGAACACCAGAACCTGGAATTGCGGTAAGCTGAAAGACGCAAGCATCCCTGGTGTGATCCATGCGTAGAAAGGCTGTCCGGGGTGTGTCACACTAGGGCAATCTAGAGCAGGCAGCAATTTTACACTTGTAGGGTTGGATTCGGTTTCTGTGTGACTCCACAACTCAGCCCACAACCTCAGCTTCTTATTGCCTAAATCTCAACTTTACTCACAGCAACGAGGCAGTATCTCGTCACCTTCAATTGCCCTGATGGTCTAGCGGTATGATTCTCCCTTAGGGATTTCTCTTAATCAGAATCCACATCTGGGAGAGGTCCCAGGTTCGATCCCTGGTTAGGGCCCTTCACTTTTGCAGACTGCTATATTTATTTTTGCTTGTGTTGAACGTCAACCTGGCTGTTATTTCGCATCACACTTCTAAGCAACAGACCGCCGGATGAGTTGGAAACACAATCGGCATGATGATACTGATGAACTTCTAGCCTTGAGTGGCAATCTTATATGGTCATTGTCAGCAGCCACTGTGCCGTGCAAAAGCACATTAATGCACATGTGACCTGACCATGGCGATCTCTCCCGAAAGGTTGGTAAAGTTGAGCCTCAAAACTTCTCGGCGTAACGTAAGCCTTGACGATCCGAAGGCTACAAATCACTAGAATCAGCTTGACCACCGCTCCAACTCAGATCGACGGCACGCCGACCGTCAGATCTGCAGCGATGCAACTCAACTTCTCAAATGAAGCAAAGGCATCTGACGCGGTGGCTAATAGATGGCGAAACAAAGGCATTGTGGCTGACCCTAGGGGTTGGTCAGCTAGCCGCACCACGTTATGCTTGTTCGCACCTCAAGGCAAAAGCTGGTCCAATTACAACACATAGCGGGCGGCCCGTTGCACTAAATCTCAGCCCAACGACGATCGTGCCCGCTCGAGTGCGAGAAGGATCAGAAGGCAGCAAAATTAGTGACAGAGCTTGCAGGGGATTGGAAGGGCTGGGCTGAGCCGTTTCCGTGTCCGTGTCCGTGTTGGGGGCTGGAACACAAAACCGCTGCGTCCCTTCGGACGCGGGCATGCTCGCGTGCTCAAAGTTTTCGGGTTCAGATTTTCTGAGGCTTTCACTGCTAGGGGGGGACTCGTGATATTTTGTTCATCATGACTTCCAGGGTCGAGTACAGTTCTCTTCGAAGAGACGTCTCCGACGAAGACCGGAACTCGGCCGAGAAGCCGTCTGCAGCATTATCAAGTGGCCCGCCTCAACACGATGGGCAGCACCATTACCCGTACACAGGCTCAACAGCAGACCGCATGTTTTCATTCAAGGATTTCAAGTTCTTGAAGATCTACATTGTCTGCATCTCGGTTTACGTCGCCGCTGCTATTGCAGCCGTGGTTTGGACTTACCAGGGTCCCGAGGTCAATGGCGGATACACCCGAAGTCGAGTCTTCCGGACACCAGACGAGTTGAAGGTCAACCAGCTCTACTCCGGCTTGGCCCTCTCCGCCTTGCTCGCACCGGCCGGCATGCTGGTTCAATGGATCATGCACGACTTCCGACATCTACGCCTTTTCGCACTTACAGCTCAGAGGCCTGTTTCTCTAGCCGACCTCGACAAGATTGGGGACGACTCGAGCGCGTGGACTTTGAGGATTCTGGGAAAGTACTCGTGGTGGTACGCGGTGATGCAAGCCGCTCTCATCGTCATCCGAACCAGCATCGTTCCTGTCGGCACCCTAATGCTCACCACTGGGGTTTTCGTTGAGAGTAGGCCCGGGTTCGACGTTGTTGGGCTGCCGATCCTACCTTCCGACGATTCGAACGTACGACGACTTGCAAATGCGATGGGGTGGGACGGAAACGGGACATTCTCTCAGACGCTAAACGACAACGACAATTTCTTGGCCCAAACCGTGTACACCTTTGTCGGAAATATTGTCAGCCAGAGCGCGCTGGTGGACGTTTTTTCCGGTGTCATCGGCCCCATCCCCACGCACAATCTCACCTTCAACTCCAATACAACCTACAACGGGCTTCTGCTGTACCACTGGGACGCCAACTGCGAGGCTGCCCTCGATGTGCCATACACGACATCATTGAATGGCTCAAATGCAACGTACACATTCACGATGCCAGACTCAAGTACGCAGTCTATCGAAGTAAGTGTCCAGAAGAGAGAGTCTCAGTCTCTGCGGCTCTGGAACAGCAGGGCAAACACCTCCATCAACGGAGTCCCGATCAGCGGTACAACCTATTTTATATCAGCTGGCCCTTCTTCGGCTCTTAACAGCAAAGCCCTCACGGAAAGCAACGACACTAGCCTGACGCAGACAAAAGAGGGACACTGGATTTCTCGGTCTAGATGCACACCGGAGTTCAGATGGGAGGTTGGCTCATGTATGTTCAACGGAACGCTCATGACGAACTGCGAGGGCAAACCCAACACCAACACAACAGCATTAGACACCGCCGCGCTCGACAAGCTTCAGGATTACATGACGGTCATCCCGTGGTGGATCTCAAACGAGCGGCTTCAAATCATTGACAAGACGCTCGATACGTTGTACGCCATTCCGACGGCGCAGGACTGGGGTCATTTCTTCGGCAACATTGCTCAATCGATTGCCGCCATCTCAACGGCGGGATACTTCGGCACAGCAACGGTGCCGGTGGTGACTGCCGTCTCAGAAGATGTCTACATCATGCGGACAATAGTCTTATGGGTCGTGTTGGCTATGCTGTCTGCTGTCCTCATCTTTAGCTGCTTGGACATCTACCGGAGCAAATCTCGAGGATTGCCGTTTCGTACTGCAACTTTCTTGGCAATCGCGAATGCTGTCAGGGGGCCGTGGTGGGATCAAGAGCTGCATGGGAGTTGCGCTGCCCCTGAAGTGGCCATGCAGAAGCGGAGTTCATCATCTGTCAGATTCGGTGTTGATGCGAACAATCCGTATCATATTGGTCTGTTGCCAAGTGTTTTGCCCATTCAAAGGGGGACGCCATACTTTGGTGTGCGGAACCGCAGAGAGGATGGGAGCGAACCGGGGCCTGTGTAGTGACGCAAAGTCTTTTTCCATAGGCTTGAATTCAGTAATTCGACGTTTGAAAACTTGGTATGCAGCTAAATCTGAAGTGGGAAGTCATTGTTTTGTCTCGCAATCAACTAGCGCAGAATCGGCCTTTGATCGTTCTCGAGGTTCAGAATTTGGCGTTTGTAGGCGTGGCGGGTAGACTTTGGTGTTGCCCCACGAGCAGTATCGTCACGCCTTAATCTTGCGCCCTTGGAGTGCGCCCTAAAACGTTTCTCCGACGGATTGATTCATGCGACTTATTGGTGAGATCACAGAAGATGTAGTGGCTTGATTCATAAAATGAAGTCATCGAGTGGCATTCATTTGTGCAGCCAGCACCACACTCCATAGCCCGAACGCAAATCATAGGCGTGGGAGGTTTGGTCCTGTGGAACGTAGGTTGGAATAAGCTCTTGGACCGGAGCCAGAGTCGATCCCGCCTTCTACCGCACTGCGCCATAGGGATATTCGAGCGTGCTTTTTCTGACCCGAGTAGTAGTATTTAAGTCGAAATGCCCTGCCTCGATACGATAGAGATTGAAGCCCTTCGAATCAGGTTCGCAATCCCCGTTACCTACACAAGTGCTCCAAACACCTCGTCTACCAAGACCTCACAATGCCTACAGCCATAGTGACTGGTGCGACAGGTATGTGTCGCTTAATGTATCCTCCATGTCACATTGAGACTGACGTCAAAGTCAGGCATCCTCGGTCGTGAGATCGTCAGGGAGCTCAGCAGCAAGCCGGAAGAATGGTCGAAGATCTATGCCCTCTCCCGGTCAAAGAAGGAAGACTTCACCCAGAATGTCATCCAAAGCCACCTGGACCTATGCGCCACCCCGGAAGAGATGGCGAGCGAGCTTCAAGGGATCGAGGCTGATTATGTCTTCTTTGCCGCCTACTTGGAGCAAGATAACGAGGCCAAGGCCAGCAAGGTCAATGGTGAGGTCAAAAGACCCCTTTATGAACTGGATCAAAGCACTCACCAAACGTAGGCGATATGCTGGATGCGTTCTTAAAGGCCTTAGTCTTGAACAACAGCGCCTCCAAGATCAAGCGCATCATTCTCGTCTGCGGAGCAAAACAATACGGCGTCCAACATGGCCGGGTCAAGATCCCGATGCAAGAGACGGATCCCTGGTATGAGCCGAACTTGTAGCCATTGGATCATTGGCTTGGCACTAACCTTTCCACCCAGGCTTCCCGAGAACGAGCCGTTCGCGCCAAACTTCTACTATCGCCAGCAGCGCATCCTCCACGCCTTCTGCGCCGCTCACCCCAGCATCTCCTGGGTTGTGACCTACCCGAACGAGGTGATCGGCTTCGCCCAAGGCAACTTCATGAACTTTGGCACCGCCGTTGCCATCTACGCCGCGGTCCAGCGCGAGCTTGGCAGCAACGAGCTCGTCTTCCCCGGCGCTGAATACTTTTACACTAGGATCACAATGTTCTCAGACGCCCGCCTCCACGGACAGTTCTGCCGCTGGGCCGCGCTTGCACCTGACGCCGGCAACCTCTCCTTCAACGTCGTCAACGGCGATGCACCCTCTTGGCAAGACCTCTGGCCGCGCGTCGCCCGCTACTTCGGCCTCCACGTCCCGGCAGACCAGTTTACGCGTCCGGCCCCGACAGCGTCGGAGCGCAAGCTCGCCGCGCGCACACCGTTCTCCCTCTCCGCGGAGACGATCGGCGTGGCGACGAGCAGTGTCAGTGGCGAGCAGAAGCAAGAGCAGTCATACATCCGGCAGAGGGTCGACCTTGTGGAAGGGAGCAGGAGCGGCGAGGTCCAGGAGGCGTGGAGGCGGCTCGCCGCGCGGGAAGGCCTCCACGGGAACGCGCTCGACAGGGCATCGTGGGCCTTTGCCGGGTTCGCGTGGGGACGGGACTACGATGTCGTGCTGAGCATGAGCAGGGCGCGTCAGCTGGGGTGGACGGGCTACGCGGACTCTTGGGACGGGTTTGAGACGGTGTTCCGGGGCCTGGCGGATGCAAAGGTCATTCCGAAGCAGAGGTGATGAAGTCGCAACGGCCGAAATAGCTGTCACGTCCATAGTGGTATTAGATGACCTGGTGACCTTTTTGACATGTACCGTAGCATTGCGAAGGAAGTTAGCATGTCGATTGTCATTCCTCTTCCCCTTTCACTGCATTTTCCCATAGCCACGTACGCGTCGTTTGAGTCCAGCACAGACACACAAGCTCACACCCGTCTTCACGCTTGGAGATAGACTAGAGAGACAGAGGGTCGAAAGAGGGCCCGGTCTCCATTGAACAATCCATCAAATCCATCATGGTGCGTCGGAAGCTAGGCCGGCAGTTGTCAGCATCAGGCTACTTTGTCGGCTCAGTAATCAATCCGAAGGAGTCGAGCACGGCATTAAGGCTTAAGCTTCCGTTCGCTTGTTAGCGGGTTCCATCGCGAAGTCCGTTTTATCAAAACAAAAGAAGCACTTGCAGTCTGCAGCAGTGGTGCAGAAAATAAAATCGGGCATCACCGGATAAACTCCATGTCTCCAAGTCCACCTTTTTTTCTCCCCCTGGGTGTTGCATCGTCGACGTTGCGAGTCGAGGGAATAAGGGTACCTTAGCCAGGGGCAAAAAGCAAAAGCAGAAGTTCAATCGGAACCAGGGCCCGGAGCTGGGTCCGGTTGTAGGTAACGGTAGCACGGAGAGTGGGATGAGCAGAATCCCGTCAACTGACCGCACTCAATTCGAAACCGAAATCTCCTATTCCTAGCCATTGTGGCCCGAGTTCGAGCTCTGTGTCGTGCACCAGCTTTTGATCAATGCCACATTGTGCCTGTCGAAACACCACGAAGCGCCACGATCCTCACACGCAAGGGCAGGGCAAGGGCGCGTCTAGCTCGCTTGCAAGGTTACATTGATCGAACCGTTCAGCCGCTAGAATTATGCGCGCGGGCTGTGTTGCGCCGTTTGACATGGCTTCCTCTGCCCTACAGCCCAGGTGTACGAGTCGGTCACATTGTTTGCCCAGGTTCGCTTTGTCCGATTCATGGCCTTTTCGATCAGCCTAGACCCTTTTCTGCACCCTGGATATGGCTGGATATGGGACGGTAAAACGTCTCCGGGGATAAAATCGCAATATTTGCCGCATGCTATCATAGCTCGCTGATTCTATGATAGCAGAACGGACGAGTAATAGGCGGCCAGGCCAGGCACGTTGGTCTGAAGTTCGGGACACATTGCCCTTCAGGCAACGATATTCCCACTTCGGGCCGGAGCCCACAGTGTACCTCGTCCGTCCCGTGGATTGCCCTTGGTTCTCCCGTCGAATAGAATATGGGCAGGTGGACGGCAAAATCGCTCACTGGAGCTGTCCGTCCGCTGTGCTGTGCTGTGCTGGCCGAGTCGACAACAACACGATAGCATGGTCGTGCCAGCCCGCGGCCCGCGTGGCTATATGCACCTCACCCATGACCTTATGCCATCGAAACAGTCTGAAGCTGACAGGGAGGCTGACGGGCGTGACAGGCCTGCTCCGAGCCTCTCGGCTTTGCCAGATAGAAGGAAGCTGAAAGAGAAACAATCTATCATAAGAAAACGCTGAGAGGAAAAGCTGAAGGATCAAGGGACGGGCGTAAACTCTCGCCGAATATCGATCGAGAGGGAAGTATCTATTTCGGCGCAAGGGCGCGATGGGAATGGAGTCAACTCCACCCGCGATGAGCTTATACGAGGAAAATGTGATTTGACACGCCGCTCGCATGTGCTTGTGCATTTGTTTTGGTGTCGGTGCAGCTGTCTGTCAGTAGAAATGATAGACGCCGATCGCCGGACCAGCTCGTATCGAAAGCCGAGGCAACGGGCTTCGAAAGATGCGTCCAGAAGCGCGGCCATCCAATCGGCGTCAAACGGTTGAAGGTTGAAATGACAGTTCGGCTGTCCTCTTCTTCTTTCGCGCGCTCATCTCAAAAATTTAATACATGAGAGACGCCTACCGAGTCCTTGGGAAGCGCCCTTTCATCACGTCAAAGTCGCACTAAGCGGGATGCGAAACGGCGCGACCGCGACAAACCTCACCATTGATTGATGAAGCATCAAAGAAGTCGGGCCAAGCGCGCCGGATGGGAATCAGAAACAGGCGCACAGAAATGAAAAACAGAATAAAAAGAGGCGGAAGAGGAAACTTGGGGGCCGTTTCTGCCCAAGGGCTCCAGATGGCAGCTTAAAAGGTTCAACTCAAAATATTCGCAAACGCAGCCCTGAGGGGCCGGCCGCTAAGAACGGAATCGCCATATCACTCGCAATGGACCCTGAAGTCAAATAGAAAAATGCAACCGTTGATCCATTGATATTGGTGAAAATAAAGAAAGGCGGCGGATGGAGGTGAAATTCGTACGAGAATAGAGTAGGCTCGTGTTTCTGAAACGCAGTCAATTTGTTCTAGAATCCTATTAATAGCGGCCGCATCCTTGAAGAGCCCTCTGAGCTTTGAGGCACCCTTTGAGCTTCGAGCGCGGCCCCGGAGAGTCCTTGTGAGGTCCCCTGGACAGCCCTGTTAGATGGGAAATGGGGGAAGAGGAGGAATCCAATGCGAGATGGGCAAACTTCAAAGCAAAGAAGGATCCCTGGGTTTCTCCGTGGGAATTCAAGTCGGGCAAACGGGCAGAGAACGAGCCATGGACAGGCCAGGTGCAGAACACGGCGGAGACAGCGAACAGGTCCCCCAATTAAGGTGTTCTTAGTCATTATGCGACTCTGCGCTGCGCAGATGTCATGCAGTCGAGTCTGGGCAACGCTGCATCATGACACGCTGGGCCGTGGCCCAGGCTGGGCTTCTAGAACCGGAACTGTATGACATGACAGGGCTTCCAGGCCTCTGGCCATCCGCCATCGTGTGTAAGGTATCCGTAGCATCAGATGCTATGCTGCTGCGCGTCCGCAGCAGGCAGCCAGCCCAAGCCCAGCAAAAGAACCGCAAAGGCCGCAAAGGCCCAGAGGGTTCCAGCAAGGATACATCTGGTTGCTTCTGGAGCACTGGTCAGTCTCTGGTACACTGGCTCGCCCCCTCCAACCCTTCACGGTCCTTTGTTCCTTGCCCACTTTACTCCACACGGACAAGCAGCCAGCAGAAGAAAAGAGACTGGCCCAGCAGAAAGCCAGAGTGCTGCTGCAAGAAAAACAGACAGACAGCGACTGGGAGAGCCACAGTTTGGGCCGAACCCACAGGCCAGGGACCTCTTGACTGGAGATACCCACAGTCCACGGTCCAGCCAGACGCCCGTCCAGGGCGAGCCAGACGCCGTGGGCCCCTCTCCAAATCTCTCTCTGCCAGCCATGGGCAGTCCCCTTCTCCCCCCGAGCCGTAGGAGCATTGGCGGCGAGGAGAGGATGCGCAAGGCCCAGGGTAAGGCATGTACGAATACTGCGGTAAGGCCAGGTAAGGGTAGAACTGGGGACTCTAGAGAAGGTAGGTACATCTGCTGCTAGGTGCTGCTGGATCCATACCGCATGGGATGGAGTACCATATGGTGCTATGTATGGGTGTGGTATATGGAGGGTACGGATACCGTATGTAAATGAATGAAGGTGGATGGATGCCGTCTGGTGTAACTCGCCCGGTCTGGTTCGTTGTCCCGTGGATGCCGTGCCGTAAGATGATAAAGACCCTTTGAAATCCCCTCCAGCCTCCTTTCTCCCCCCGTTAGACTTTTTGTGCATCTGCCTCGTCTTGGACAAAAGTTGCTACATTTTCCACTTGTGTCTTCTTCCTTTTTTTCCTTTTCCTTCTCGTATCTTCCCAACCCAAAAGTAACAGGTCCCCCCCCCAATTCGCTTTGAGGCCACTTCCGTCACCGTTCGCCATCTTCAGACGAATCCCACCACAGCTACCCGACATCATCGGACTTCCAGACAAAGACATCCAACCGACACATCATTTGGTGCCTGGAAGAACTGTCTAGAAGATTACAAACCGTCGACACAAATCAACAGACAACAGCAGCATCAACAACAACAGCAAAGCAACCCCCACTGCTACTCCACCGGACCATCACTCGCATAGTCTGGAGACTCCATCATCCAGGCACACAAACAAACAGCAGCTTCGACGACAAGCAGGAACCGCGACCAAACGTCTACGTCCCCGTTTCCGTCTTCGCCGTCCCAGACCTTCGCAACATCGACGACATCCCATCGTCGATAGCTTCACCTTCTCCCCCAACTACACCTGCAACACCGCCACCACGGCTTCTCCAGCGATCGCCACCATGGGTTCCCCGAGTGGAGCCCTCCGCCCCCGAGCATCGTCGAACTTCATGGGCATCTCAGCAGCAGGATTCCCGCCATCAATGACGCCTCAGGAAAAGCACCTCTTCTCCGACCGCGTCAACTCGGCGACAACCCGCCTCTCGAGCACAATGGCCGCCAGCGACACCGACGGCGGCGGCTACATGTTCGTCGTCTACTTCCACAAGAACACCGCCGCCGACGCCCTCTCCCTGCTACAGGCCGCTGACATCCGAGTCAGGGGCCACCCGATCCAGTTTTCCTGGCACTGAACTCTGCTGGCTTTCTGCTGCTGATCCTCACCCAGTGTGCCTGATCGATGGGATGGATGCGCGCGTCCAGTCACTGATGTGCGTTTCTACCATCATGCAAAGTGGTCTGGTCTGGTCTGGCCTGGCCTGGCCCGGTCCGTTCTGCCAGCAGCCCCAGCTCTGCGTCTGGCTGGAACAGACCGAGGGTTGATCCTTTCTTCTTCCATCTTCCTCTACAGCTGCTTCTTTTTTCTTTTCTTTTGCTTTTTCTTTACCGATACCCAAACTACTGCTAGCACCACAATTCATCACTACACCATTTTTATCATCCATCATCCATCCACCCGGCATCACCCAGAACCACACCTTTGCATACATACATACATACACAACCGAAGAAGAGGCGAGGGCAAGGAGGGTTAGGAGGGAAACAAGAGTCATTGGTCCATGTTCCCCCATCATTCCCATGTCCAACCATGATCCATCCAATTCCCATACCCTCTCCCTAGGCTTCTCCAAGGCTCTAGGCTCGTCCTCCAATTCCCGCCCGACCGCCCCGGGAGCAAATCCTTCAGCGATTCATCGTCCCTCCCACCCCCTACCCCCCCTTCGGCGATCTGCAAGTCTAGGCCGCCCTAGGCCACCCCCGTCCTCCAGGGCAAATCGCAAATCATCCATCGGGGCCCCCCTCCGCCCTATCTCCATCATCTCACCTTATCTCATCAAGAAGCACGCAAAGGAAATTCGAAAAAGTACTTGTATATCTCTTATCACTTTTTTATTTCATACCGTCTTTGGACACCCCTCCCCGTTTACCCACACAAGGGCACACTTCGCTTCGCATTCGCGACCGCACTCGATAATGTTGCAGATGGAACCGCATCTTATTGCAGTTCTTCCTGCACATCCGACTGCCCACTCTTTTTGCTTCCCCGGGTGGACCGGCCGCCCTCGGCCGGCAGTAGCCCATGTGTTGAAAGGGGTGTGTGTCTGTTGTGACTGAGTGTGTGTGTGTGTGTGTGGGTTCAATCTGGCCTGTCCATTGTGTTTCCTTCCCATGGCGAACCGGAACGCCGTTCACGCCGTTTGTTCTGCGCATTACGCCCAGTGTAGTGTGTAGGCAGCGGCAAGGCAAGGCAGATCTGTCATAGCAGCAGAGACGGTCAAGAGGAGCCACAAGGAGCACCAAAGAGAAAAATTCTGAGATGAGGTGAGGTGAGGTGACGCGGAGCAGGATGGACGTTACGTGGCCGGGCTTTCGTCACCACCAGGACCAGGTTATCAGGTTTCTCCCTCAGGTCTGGCCGTCCATCCACCGCAGCCTACCCTCCGCCTGCTGCAACCTCTTGCAAGGGGTTCCAGTGCGAGTGGAATTGTGGATTGCGGGTTTGCGGATTGCAGCATGGCACGAACGGGTTTGCACATTTTTTTACTTTACCTCTTGGGTCTTTTTTTCCTCATCAACGTCTCCCTCGCTCTGGATCAAGGTCACATTCGTTCGGCAATCGGACGGCCAGTGTGGGACGCCGCCGTTCATCATCCAAATTGCACCACCGCCGCCGCCGCACTTCGGGAGCGAACCACAACGGGGGACCACCTTAGATGAGACGCGCCAACGCAATCATCACCGATGCGAAATTCAACCCAACTGGCAGCCGAAACCTGGTCTGATGGGGGGGCCCTTTTCGAGACGGGAACGGGAATGCGGATGCGCGGGAATTGGATTGGACACAACACGGAAGAGTGGAACGGCAATGTGGAAGAATTCGACCCTCACAGCAATCGGGAAATCCAAAAGGTTCGTGCACATCGCAATCATTTCCCCATCACCCTGATTTTTACTTTTTTTTCCCCTCTCTGGCTTTTGTTGTCCAGACGGTTCCAACGGGTTCTGGCCAGTGTCAGTGTCAACACCCTCTCGGTCCTCGCAGGGATCTTTTCTCACTGGCAAAAACGTCCAAGCGGAATTAGTTGCCTGGAGCGAAGGCGGACAGCCACACGCTACCAATGACACTTTGTCCTTGCATACAAACATCGGCTGACAGGAGTTCCAGACCAAGTTCGATTTTGATTACCGGCCCGGCGTGGGGGAGCTTGAGGAGGGGACCGGGGTTTGGTCCAAGGCAACTTTGTGTGGCGGGAAGACACCAGGAAGACCAGAGAAGGAAAAAAAAAAAGGAACAACCCCAATCATTCCCCGCGCGAGTGAAAGGGAACCCTGAGCCAAGATGGACGGGCCAAGAGCAAAGCGAAGCAACACCGCGTCGCTGTTTTCGCGTCATCCCCTATTGCTCGCCCACTGCCACAAAGCCTCCGACAAACTAGAGTTTCCGGAAGATTGTCTTCTGGAGTAAACACTCTCTCTTGGCTCTCCCACCAAACACATACCAACCCCGCTTCACCTAGGCCCCCTTTCATCGACCATCGCCCGTTCACGCCTTCATCTCGAATTTGCATCGGGCATCGGAGCAAGCCGTCGTCGTCGCGTTCGCCCTCCCACCGCTGGGTCCTCGAGCGGCGGGCGGACTTTACACTGCGCGGGCTGTGTTACGCGGCAGCCTTACCTGTGTGCTCTTGGCGGGATGGAAGGGAGGGAGAAAAAGGACTTGCTGTGTCACACGAAAGAAAGGCAGCAGGAAGTGACCAGTCACACAAAGGCTGTTGGTCACTTTTCGCTTGGCTTTTGTCATCAGATCATGTACGCGGGTTCAGCATTGCCAGGCCAGAATGCAAACCAAACCAAACAAATCATAAATCACAAAACAGAAAAAAAAACACAGAAGCAACTTTCACGCACAAAGAATAGGTCATCAGACCGCCGCTTTCTCATCCGATGTTTCCGTGCGCCCCTCTCTCTCTCCGTAGACCTTTGAACAGAACAATGTGAAGCCATCACCACCATCAGAAAAGACCCATGAACCATGACAAACAAACCCGTTAATAACCAAAAAGCCCACCCCATTGTCCCATCCCATTTAATCTCCGTTTCGCCCAACTGGAATCCAGATGGGCCGATTCCCACCCCCGAACGGTTGCTAAAACTGAAACAGGGGAAATTTTTACATTGCGCGGTCCCGAGGATCCGGGTTTGTCCTTTCTTTCCCACGCAGCGGACGAGTGAAGTACATTCCTACAGAGCAAAAAAGGGACGGATAACCGTTAAGCGGCGCCCCAATCATCAATGAATCCCTCGCGCGGGAACAGGCAGCCAGCGAACGGACGACGGCACGGACCCCTGGTGCTGGGTTGATTGCGTGTAATTCCCATCTACATGGATCCATGGACGGCAGCAGGCGAGAGTGACCCTCCTCCTCCCCCCGTCAGGGCCCTCCAGCTGCTGACACTAAAGCCGGTGTTCCGCGTTCCGGATATCCCGCGGCAAATCCAATCCCCGTGTCCCGTGCTTTCCAGGTCTCAAGCGAAGTCCCGCCGTCGGCGATATTGCTTCTGCCGTTCGTTCCTGAGTTGGTGAGGTTAATCGGCGCGGGGCCCGAGGATCTCGGACTAGGCCCATTATCACTCCGAGAATCAGACGGCGATGCATAAAGATGTAAGCCGAGAAGACGCCCATCCGTGGGCAAGCGACGAGTCTTGAGCCATCACTTGAGTGCTCCAGACAAGATCGACCACGGGTGGGAACAGGTGGTGGGAGAGGACGGCGGCCTTTAAGTCCATGTCGCCACAACATGCCCGCTACGGCCGACAACGCCCCCAACCGTTCATGCCCACGCCAGCTGAAAACTTCCTGTTCCAAGGAGAGGGGGCTCGCAAGCTTACACTCTCACTGCCCGAAACACGAACTCACTGTGCTCTGCCAGAATGCCATCGGCTTACACCCCCAACCCCCGAATCCGGCCTAGCCTCACGTCACGTCTGCCCGTTTTCTTTCACCTGCCTTGTCGGGTCCGCGGATATGCTTATGATGCGCTCCCTCGGCATTTGGCGCAGACGCGAGGCTAGTGAGGCGGGCTTTTTTTTTTGAGTAGCGGCTCAGGAGCCGGGTGACTCAGTGGTAGCGCGTGTCCAGCGATGCAGCAGGCTTACAGGCTGCTTTCCGAAAGGGGTTTAGACAGGTCCAGGGCTTGACCTCGGGGGGTTGGCCGATGCAGACGGCTTACACTGGTGATGGGTTCATCCGTCGAGTTGATAGGGGGCTTGTGTGTTGGTGATGGGCTAGGTAGGCTGCCGCGTTGCGATAACAGCAAAGCTCGTGGAATCGGGGGGGAGATGGTCGGATGAATAACATTGCCGGCGGAGGAATTTGATCGCCTTTTGCGCAGAGATGAAATGATGATGTGTTTGTAGGATTGAACATGTGAGGCAACGGTCTTCAATGTGCCTTGACGACGAAATCTTTCTCATATAAATGGATGAGTGCCTATCTGTTTCAACACCTGAGTGCTAGATATCTCTTCGCCTTCAATCTGATCAATGATCTAGAACACCAAGTCCTCGTGGGCAGTTGACACGAAACTTTCGCCAATTCTCCAACCAAACAGAGCTCTTAGTATCCGAATTCTTCACCTACCGAACTCGTCTGAGACTTGACATCGTCTGAAGATACCAGCACACGGACTTCGGTGTGTTGCGCTAAGCACCGGACGAAATTGACATCACTTCAAGAAACTCGACGCAGGCCTTATCAAACTCCAAGATTCACGCACGTCGGCATCTGCTTCAGAACAACAAGACAATTCATCGCCAGTCTCGGAACAACAAACTGCTTCACACACATTAGCTGAATCTGAGGGACCACGATTTGCACCGCCTCGTTCCCAGTCACGTCCACGACTCACCAATATCAAAAATGAAAAACCTCTTCGTCCATGAGAAGGATCTCCACGATCCAACTCCGTCGATGCCATCTCTGGAAGGGAAGGTAATATTTGTTACCGGAGGTACGTCCCAACAGCCAACACCCCCAACATACACCCTCTCGTCTCTCATACGTCGTTCCTCGCTTCACCTCTGCCCTCGTTGTCTTCTTATATTGGATCGTTTTACTACTACATCACTCTCATTTCTGTTGCTGAAAAGAAAATTTCAACGTCAATGCTCCGAAGTTCGGCGTCTTTTCAACTCGCTTGCGCAGTGTCGAGTTTGCAACCTCACCTGGCTTGAGGGGCGAAGCCGTCATTTTGTCCCATGTCGTAGGGATCGGGGCCAACTCAGCTTTGGTCGACAATCAAAGATAGTCTCATGGTGATATATCCTCGTATCATCACGCCAGAGCAGAATGCTTATCGTCAAACCACCTGGTATCTTCTTAGTCGAAGACAGGTTCGAGAGATCCAGCTCACACCTCTTACGTTCATCATCTCTTCAGCTTTCACCTCCGTTCCTTCACTCCCACCGATGTTCTTCATGGTTCACCTATCATAGTTCCACCTCCCTCAACTTCTATAGATCTACACGATTCCATCTTCATCTTACCCCTGATAGAGACTAACGCACAATCTAGGAACAGCGGGCCTGGGCAAATCCACAATCATCGCTCTCCTCCGCCACAACCCCGCCCATGTTTACTTCTCGGGCCGCTCCCAGTCTTCCGCAGACGCCCTTCTGTCCTCTCTCCCGGCCTCCATACCCTCTCCGCCGCCTCTGACCTTTGTCAAGATGGATCTCTCCTCCCTCTCCACGATCCCTGCCGCAATCGCCAAACACTTCACCCACACCCGCCTTGACATTCTCATCAACAACGCCGGCATCATGGCTACCGCACCATCGCTCTCCGCCGATGGCTTCGCTACAAACCATATGGGCCACGCCATGCTCGTCCGCACCCTCATGCCTGTCCTCGAGCGCACGGCAGCCTCCGGCGCCGATGTCCGCATCGTCAACCTCACCTCCGTGGGGTATCAGGGCCATCCCCGCGACGGCATCTCCTTCGCCGCGCTTCGTACCACACAAGCCGGTCCGCCCATGTTGGGGGAGTGGATTCGATACGGGTAAATTCACCTCTTCTTTCACTCTTTCAAGAGCCCATCCCATACTAAGACTCGCATCACAGCCAAAGCAAACTCGCAAACATCCTCTTCACCCGCGAACTTGCCCACCGCCACCCCTCCATAACCTCCGTCTCGGTGCACCCTGGCGTCGTTGACACGGGCCTCGTAACGAACCAGAATCTTAAGAATCGCATCCTTGTCTATCTGCCTCAGAAGCTCATGGGCGCCACCATACTCACCCCGGAACAAGGCTCCTGGAATCAGGTCTGGGCCGCGGCCGCGGCGCGGAAGGAGGAACTCGTTAACGGCGGCTTCTACATGCCCGTCGGACACCTTTCCAACGATAAACTTGATTCCTCCGCGACAAACGAGAAGTTGGCGGGGGAGCTGTGGCGGTGGACGGAAGATGTGTTGGCTGGGTTTGACTGAATCTCGAGCAATCGAGAAGATTCAAAATCCAATTCAGCTCCGGATGCTGATGATATAACTTAAGAGATGAAGGCAGAGTTTAGACCTCCTCGATGCCCACAGTGATGTCGGAGTATCATCAAACAATGTCGCAGTACTGTCTACACACAGACAAGTGCAATGTTGGCCAATCAAATTGCGTTGTTTCTTGAAGAATCAGAGAAGAAGGTACCAATGCCTTTGAAGCGTTGAGATGTTAGTACCTATTCGCAGTCACCGGTAACGGAAGTGAATTGCTCACAATCGAAACCATTCATGGCTTCTCCAGCTTGTCTCGGCAATAACTCTCGGAAAGAACACTGCTCATTTCGAACAACTTTGCCGATAGTAAGCACAAGTATAAGAGATGATAATGACCTACCCTCCAGAATATACAGAGACGTTATGCACACTTAGATGCATGCTGACTGCTTTGGACGACGTCAGCGTAAGCTGATCACACCCACCACCACTGCGGTCGACCAATGAGTCACAACCCAGACTCTGTCCGCGTCTGTCATAATAGTAAGATTGCTTGCCATAGCTAAAAAATACAACAAGCACGGTGGCGGAGTGGTTAACGCAGTGGACTTGAAATCCACAGATCCCTGGATCAAAACCAGGCCTTGCTCCTCTATTTCCATTTTGTTGCCTCCATATCCGGCCCAAAATCCCTTCGAGCACATGATTCCGACCCTCTGTCGCCGAAGAGGCGTTGACTTCGCCGGTGGGATGTTGCGATTAAGATAGCGGAGCCTAAGCAGAATCTCTCCTGGCTGAAACTAATGTAATCGGTTTGAATCTTTTGAGGAGATTGCCATAAGATTCTCATCCGGATGTCTGCTTAATGATCGTTTGACTCTTAGCATATTGAATATAAGAGAGAATGCCCGGGTAATGACCTTTGGAATCACTGGCGAAAGCATTCGAATGGGTCTGGCCTCGGAAACCAAGTCCCGATACAAGGACTGATTGATGGAAGTTTCGCCGATTCCTGAAAGAGAGGAACATTGAGATCCGCTGGCCATGTGACCAAGGGTCCGCAATTACGAGCACATTTAATCGCCAGAAGCTCGAATCTGGGTTAAGATAGCCTCTGAGATAGCATGGCAAAGACACAGAAACAATACGACGTGGTATTAAGTCATCAACGCACAAGCGTCTATATAAAACGAAGAACAAATCCCCACATCATAGCAGCCACAGATTCCTCACATACTCAAGAAACGCCCGCATCAAAGTTTTCAAAATGCGTATCACTGCGTTCCTCCCGCTTCTTGCTCTGGCCCCCAGCGTCATAGCCAGCCCGATCGCTGAGCATGCCTCAGCTCTCGTACGTCCATCTCAAACATATCCATCAATCTTTCCATTTTCTCCTCCTTTTTTCTCAGAAACATAACGGCACCATGCCTGTCCAAAGAGCCTAACTTACGACTGACCCGTGGACGTATTTACACAGGATCCCCGCGCCGGCTGTCCTGCTCAAGTCAACAGCTTCTGCAAACAGTTCAGGGAGGTCCTTGGGCAGTGTCGCAGCGGCCAGTGGAACTGTGTCCATGGCAACCCGCTCACTCTGGACGGCAACTTTCCTATCTACACGCCTGCGGGTGTATCGTGCTCGAAGGAGGGAGATACATGCTTTTAAATGGCGTAAAGGTGGCCGCTGGATGTTACTCGATCGACCGGCTGTTGACTGACAACTGGCTTCAGCTTAAGATTGCGAGCGAGGCATCTGTCTATGTAGACTGGGCGCATGAGAGCTGAGTGAAATTGGGGGACGACATGGTCTGGCGTGATGTAGTTAGGGTCCAGATGTACAATGCCACTCCCGGCGCTGAAAATTTGCACTCTCGAATTTCCTGATATATTGCTTCTGCTTAGACTAGTTCCGTCTTCTTACTCCTTGGTTATCTGTAAGAGTAGGTTCCTCTGAGGGTAGGTTCGTGATATTACGTAGGTTTGCGGAGAGTATTGCAGAGAATGACTGACGTGCGCCTGCTTTCGGGATGACGGTTCAATGATTGTGGGAGATATATATCAAGTTTGAGCCTTCATCCTGGTGTTTTAAGCGCCATTAGAATGCAAGTAATCGACATGATTGATTCTTAGGTTAAGTATGTTTTAGTTTGCACCTTTGTATTCACGTTCACATTCATCATACATGCATACCTCCTAGGTTTAATTTCCAACCTAGGAATAACTACTTTCATAGAGGGCGAAATGCTGTACGTTTGTTATTAGACATCTCCTCGTCAAGTGGGCACAACAAGGGACACAGCTACCGGTTTGGGGAACAAGCAGATAAAATCTCCTTCATACAAACCAGCTCCGAATGCGAGGATCCGGCGGTCCGCGCCGAAAAGTCCACCACGACATGGCTTTATTGTCCTCAACTTGTGCGGGCTGGTACAATAGCCATGAGCGCATCGACTTTTCGAAAGCTGATGTTTCGTTACTGGGCTTTCTACGGCGACCGAGGATAGAGTAGACGATTCATCACGTCCAGAGGGTACTCCACCATGAGCCCAGTCTTTTCATCGATTGTAAATGTGCTGGAGAAAGGGTTATCGTGTGTGGTTTGACATCAAAGTAGATTCAGTTGCCAGTCTGACGTGGTCCTCACCCATGTTTTTTCTTGGTCGAGAGTCTGCTCCATAAAGAAGACCTGCGAACAGCCACCGGTCTGGATCTTGCGAGTGATTCCAACTCCAGCGCCGTTTTCTCCGTCAGCACCGGAAGGGACAAAGCTTTTCAAGCTTTTCAGGGAGGGGTATGATTACCCAGACTTCTTCGAGTACCTGGCAGTAAAAGATTAATCCGCGGCGAGCAAGCTGGCGTAAATCATCAGCCACGTTGCCCGCTACCTGTGTCTCAGAGATCCAGGGCCATGTTCCTCCCAGAACAACAATTGTCTCTCCAAGAATGAGCTCAGTCTCGAAGTGACCCCGTCATCGGTAGAGGATGACGAAGAAGTGATAACATACACCGGAACATCCAAAGAGCTCGCATGGATGTCGCTCTTCTGCTTCACGCCGTCTTGGACCATTATCAAAGTTGAACCTCTCCCCACGTCAGGCCAGGTTCCATACTGTACATCCGGAACACAATCCTTGGACTCGGTTCCCTTGCACATGGCAATCCCACCAAAAAGCAGTCCCGAAGATCCGACCTGCATTGAGGATACTTTTATTCTGTTCGCATCAAATGGCGACAGCCCTGCGGTGTCTTGGGACAACATATGCCTCCCGGCTCTCTCAGTCGATGGTCAGTGTGTGGAGAGGTTGCATGATATCCAGCGGCTTGACCCAAGTGCGACTCGGGACATAGCTCGACCGAAGCAGAAACCGAAGGGCAGAAGCTGGATGGTCTTAGAAAAGACGGTTCGTACGAGACCAAAGGCAATAAAATAGTGTGGGAGATTGAGAGGACTCATGGGCAGATCTCAGGCGAATATAGTCGGAGGGCTTACTCTTCACCTTTTAATTCTATAATTGCTAACACAAGGGGTTTTCTAGGCGTATATCAGAGACAGGTCAGGAATAGTGTCAAAGATGTAAGGAGTTACTACAGCCTTTGGGAAGATTCATCTTCCAGCCTCAACTTGTGGCTTGGTGAGTGATTGTCTATCCAAGAGACCTGTTACTTACCATACCTGGGCGGCATTCCTCAATATATCTTGGTGAGCCAAAACGCTTTTGCATTATCGGCAGGAAATAAGCAGCAGAAGTCCCGTTCCTTGTGAATTCGCAGCCAGCAGAGCCCTTCCGGCTAAAAGGGGGTCATAGTCCTTAAAGCTCTCACAGCCCAAGTGCTAAGTAGGGGGCTTCTTGGACAGAACAATCACCGAGTTACTTTGAGGTGTGCCGCGGGTTATGAGTGACAGACAACGGATTAGGGGTGCCAAGCAATAGGCCCATGGTTCAAAAGATAACTGTCATTTGGCATCCCTAAATACTTGCAACGAGTAAACATTCTGCTGATGGCAATCTCGTGCGGATGTCTATCCGTAAGTCACACCGCAAGGCTGGCGAGCAAGTTGATAGGCTCAGCAAGATTGTGATCAAGACTCAAGAAACTCGGCAGCACAGTCGAGGTCACCACGAGGATTTATTCGGCTTTTCAAGATCAATTCAAATAATACCAACCACGATTGACCGAAAAGTACTTGTCTTATGGAATTGTTTATGCTGATTCCCTTAAATTGGATGGGCGATGACAGTTCATTGACTTGGATGCGCATGTGAGGTGGCAGTTGGCTGTCACACGATGATCCATCTCGGCAATCGCACATCTACGTTACTGATCGGTACCTCAAAACACCCAACATAGCTCAAAAGGGGGATGGAGACAACACCTCAACTGAGTGCACCGTGGTTAACCAAATCTCTCTGTCAGTCGTGACATGTGTCACGGTGGCTGAACATCTGAAGAGATGCCGTGGCGTGCTCTGGCGGTTATCAATCAGCCGGGCCGATGTGCCATTAAGCGCTGGTCTGAAGTCGGAAAGCCGCCGACTGATATTGGGCCGGCAACGGACATATACCCGTTTCCTACCGTCTCATTTCAACCATTTCCAAGCGTCGCACCGGACCTCGAGGCCGGGTACGAAATGGCACTCGACCACCCCAAGGTCTCACCGGCGCGCTCAATCCCAATCCCCAATGCCACCTCGCACCGTCGCGTCACCGACGCGCCGCCACAACCAGCCGTCCCTCCATCTGCAACAGCCATGAGGAGAGGTTGCTGATGGCGGAAAGTCCCATCACCGCGTTTAATTTCCCATGTGGTTTTTGACATTCGCCTCGCAGACGCCTGCCCGGGCTATCCCAAAGAGAGACCTTATCGCCCGGCCTTCCATAAGTCGCATCTCTGCCGACGTCACGTCAAGAGTACACCACCAGTGCGCGCCCCTCTCGAATGGCAATCTCTCCCAGTCGCCAGGGTCGGCCTGTGGCGGACGTTAACGTACCCCGCCAAACGCCATCACCGCACACCCGGTCCGCGCCTTCAAAACCGCGTCCAACTTGATGTCCCGGGAAATTTGTAAACAAAACAAGGCGGGCCGGCATTGGACGTCGTCGTGAACGCGTGGGTGGGCGCAATTCTTCAGTTCAATTTATCGCCCGTGTGCTGTAGCGAGCGCCAAGCGGCACACTGCAGACGGTATGAAGCTACTGCGGTGAACTCGCATCGCGTATGCCGTGACCATGCCCTGCAGCGAACATGTTCGAGAGCAGTGACATCAGCACGAAGGGTTCGAATGGCATTGTTCAAGACAGGGCCGCCTCTATGCGACCACCGTTCGGCCAGTGGCAATCAGCCGATCCTCTGACCAGGGAGTCGAGATCCAGCCCCGAATCCGCCGCTTCGGGTTGCATTCCTCGAGGCAAGGGAACAACAAGCACGGTCGGCGACACGTTTGTTTGTTGTTGTGTATTGTTTAACGCCGTAGCGGCAAGGGCGCAGCCGCCCTTGCGGCAGACCTCCCGAAGGGTATATGGCGTGGAGGGCCGTAGGTCTGCAGCTATCACTAGGTACAGTCCAGATCGTCCTCCAAGTCGTGTTTGAAGGCAGCTATGCATCTATGCTGTCTCTGGGTGCCGCTAGCTTTCCCGAGACAGTCCTCTATCCTTCCCTGTACCGCGATTCCGTCAAGATAACCCTTCCTTCGACCCAGCTCCCGTAGGTAGCTGGTTTATACACCGTTCCAGAAGCCGTCCGTAGTATATCGTAAAGGGCAAATCGCCGCAGGGAAAACCACAAGGGGCAAAACCCTGCGAGGTCAGGTTGTAGGGCTTCCTGTTAGGCTCTGTAACAGGTACTGCTATATACAGCTGTAGGCGTATATAGCAACCCTATTGTCGGTTATCTCTTCGAGGGAGTCTTTGATTGTGAGGGGGAAAGGTGCTGAGGGATCAAAGTCGAAAAGTTGGTCGGTAGTGTTAAATTTGGGCCCAGGAGCACCGCTTGTGCTGGGAAAGAAATTCGCCCGGCTCCTTCGGGAGGCTAGAT
>VYYT01000220.1:0-21057 GCA_032988895.1 Colletotrichum kahawae | reverse complement strand
TTAAGGGTTTGATTAGCGTATAGCTAATCCACCCCAGCGCGCAGCGGCAAACCGCGGTAACTGGGGCCCCTCCTTAGCATGGCACTAACAGCCCGTGCCAAGCCGGAGAGATGTTTCAGGGAGGTTGGTCGGCGACACGTGGGGAATGAGATTCTCGCCGCCCTGCTCCGAGTGTTTTCCAAGATTTTTGAAAATCTAATCGAGGTCCAGAACTTTTGTGCGAAAAATCCTCTACGACGTCAGGTCCCCATTTGCCCTCATCATCGATCAGAGTTTCCGCGAGCCCTGGCCTCTGGCCCGCCCTATTGGAAATCGGGGGGCGGCCCAACCGGAGGGCTGCAAATCGCGGAGATTGCGGGCGGTCCAGCGCAGCGCGGAAGCGAAATAATGTCGTCGTGTTAGCGCCGACAAGGGGGCTTTAATGTGACAATGCCCTCAAGCCAGCTGCAGAGCGAGAGGCAATCAATCAAGGAAGGCGAGAGGCCGCAGTCTGCCTGCAGTGCCCGACTGCCTTGCGGAGTCATGGACATCGTGACTCGTCGGGAATCGCCATGAGTGAAGTCCATATTGTGGGGTTTTCCTGTGCCTTGAATGTTTTGTTCATATTATTTTTACCCTCGATTGAACGTAGAGAGCTTCTCATTACGGATACTGTTGATGAGTTGTTCATGACCTGCTGGGGCCGGACGTAGTACGTAACGGCAGTTGTCTTTGGCAGCACCATTTTGCAACGAAATGGCAGGTCCATCGTGCGGCAAGAAATGCCTAGTTGCATCATTCATCGGAGCCTATTAACCTGCGATCTTCGTCAGCTAGTTAACTCCCGACGACGACGCCGGACACCCGGCATATTGTGCATGTCTTGATTCGATGAGTCCATCGTCAACAGGTCATCTCTCCACTCGGTCAAAGGCCCTCGTCTTCCCCAAGCGATCAGCCCCGGGACAGCCTTGCCGGCAACGTGTCGTGGTGTGGACCGTGGAGACACGTTCTAGTGCGGGAAAAAAGCTTTGGACCGCCAAAACAACTGCAAAATCTTAAAGACTGGGAACGGCCCGGCTTGTGCAGAGGCGAGCGTCATCATCAGACGAACCGCGAACAACGCATCTCGTGCTGACCCCATACTTTTATCCCCGGTCAATCAAGCTGCGACAACCTCAATCTGCGGCTCTACCGGGCCATCGAGACCCAGGCCGACAAGATTCATGCCGTGAGTGGCGACTGGGACGAACCTGGACCGCAGCGGGGAATTACTTCGCTGTTTCAACAAGCGGGAATTTTGGGCTTTCTTGGAAAATTGGAACACAATTCCATGGCTGAGTCGACAAAGTGCTCGAACCCACTTCCTTCATCAACGTTGATTAACAAGAAAAATTTGGCCTGGATCTCGATGGGTATACCCTATTCCCTCTCAGTTGATGTGCGCTGGAATTAACAGGGCGCGACCTTTGGACGACCATCCGTTATCCGTCTCGTCCCTCGTGGGAGACACTGCCGATCAGTTTCGACTTGCGAAAACCAAAAGCTCATTCCCGTCGTTAGCCGCCAAGAAAGCAAGTCTTGAGATTTCTTTCTGCGCCGACGCGGCCAATGTCAAGCTGGGACGTTGCTCCCACCGCTGATTGAAATAGCGCTATTGACCAAACCAGTCGACAACCAACGCCCTGGAATTGGGAATAATGGTTCTCTGCACGAAAAAAGCCCTGTGTTTGCTCATCTTCATATCGGATTTGCTCTGCAGCCTTCCCGCCCCATTGGGCTCAAGGCCGCCTGTCGGCGAGATGCTCTCGCCTAACGTCCCTCACCATCCCGACGATCGAATATTCTTTCAGGTGGCGAAGGCCGGGATCTGAAAGTGAGATCTGATACCCGAATCTTGCACTTGGCTAGGTGTTGCATTGGTGCGGCGTTCTCCGGGGCGGCGTCTTTGCAAGACTTGTGCAGAGCGCGATGCATTCTTCTGGCACCTTAGCTCATGTGTCACGTCCTCGGCGATTCTCAACGCCGACTGAATATGCTGCATCCCCTCTCGAAATAAGTGCAAGGTGTGGCGTTCATTTTCGCCATCGCCTAAGCTCGAGTCTCTCCGTTGATGGCGGACGATAGCAGATGTGTTGTTGCACACGCAACGCCATCACATCACACCTCGTTGTGCAAAATGTAACCCCCCCCACCACCAGTCAGGGGTAGCAGGCTCATCACCGAAAAGGGCAAAGCGCCAGGCACACACTTTTGATTGGTCGCGGAACCCACGCGGCCGATCCGCAGGGATGCGCCGGGAGTGAGTCGTCTGCTGGTTTTCCCCTCCTCAAATTTCGAAAAGGGGGTGTGCACTGAAAGATTGTCACTGCCTGCTTCTGACAGCGAGCGTTTGCTTGGCTGGCGGGGTCATCGCTGCCCTCTTTGCAAGTGGACAAGGTATCGTTGTTGTCTCTCGACATCCCTGAGAATGAAGTCGTCAACTCGCACAAATCACAGAAAGTCGTTTTCTTGTGCTGGCATGGCCGACTTAACTACAGACAACTTCGCTGGTGGCTGACCTAAACACTCCTTCGTCGAGTCGAACAGCCCACCATCTTTAGTGTGCTCGGCGTCGTCACTCTGAACCAGCTGTGAATCAGTGTGTTCAAAAGTTTTCTTGGCGAATGCGAAATGCTGACCTCGGTTTGCAATCGTGGTGGGGTGGCTTCTCAGATGCATGTGTGTTTGCAAGAAAGTAGCATTTGCCGTGAACAATCGGACTTGCTCCTTCGGCATCTTGAGAGGATGCTGTTGACAAGGATGCAAGAGTTGTGTCCTGTCGTATGTCAATCGACAGCCGTTCCCCTCTGTTAAGCACGCCAGCGCTGTTCGTCTCGGGCAGGCGGTGGGTTCTCATCCGTAGCACAGGCGGACGAGGCCCGGACGGAGCAAGGGAAATATGGTCAATTTCCAGTGTGAGACATGCACCAATTGCGAGAACGAATCAATCTGTCACCGGCACCGAGACATACGGGACGTCGAAACAAACGCCGATCCAAAACCAAACGGGTGACAAACCCAATGATTCATGAGAGGGCTGGCATGGACGATGTTCTGCTCTACGCAGGTCGAATAGAACCTTTCGTCCAAGACTTCCTCCCGAGGGCTTGAGAGCGAGATGCGCGGAAGCGTTGTTGATTGGACAAGAGTCGAAACGCGCATTCACCACAGCCAACGGAAACGCGGGGGTTGCATGGCAGCGCGGGTGATTTGCAAAGTGGGCGCGGGCCAATGCTGACCTGGTAAAGCGTATCGGCACTGCCATTCGAAGTCTCAAGTGCCACAAGGGGGATTTTGTTGAACTCGTCGGTGTCGGGTTTCCATTGGTTGCAAAGTCGAGTAAATAGACTTGTGCATAAGGTTAGGCAGACTGATTCATGTGTAACTGTTCGTATCTCGTTCCTTGCTGCTCATAGCCAGCCGTGGCGGGAAACCAGCCCCTCGAGAGTTGAGTTCAGAAAGGGGCCGGCGGGCGGAACGGGAAAGTAGTGGTGGCAGCAAGCTCCGACGGGACCTTGCGTGACGCCGCCAGGATACACCAGCTACCTCGGAGGTGACGACGGCGGCGTGGCCATCTTGTAGTCCTTAATCATTTATTGGATATTGGAGTCGATGGTAACCCGTAAAGACAGACGTACAGACCGACCGTCCTCCACTGAGAACGAGGCGTGGCATCATGCTGAACTTGTTGCAGTCAAGCAGCATAGGTTGGGTTGCGTCGCTGCGATGTAGGTAATGCAGCAACAAGCTGCCACCTTGGATGAGCCGAGGCTGAGTCGAATGATGGAGGTTACTGGTGGGCCATCGTCCCGATGGATGGTATTCGTACAATCCGTGACCAGATTCGCCCTGCCATGGTTCAGCTGAGCAAAAGGGTCCTAGGGTCCTGGGGTCCTGGGGTCCAGGTCTCGCATCATATTCGTGTGCTTCCATGGGTTTGTCTCTAACGCATCGCATTGAATAGTGACCCGGAGAGTTGGAGTCTATTGAACGACGGAAAGACGACATGTAACTTTCAGCAGCCTTCAGCCGAGCCGCGCAGCGCTTGCGCCGGCGAGTCTTGCCGGTCGGGCTGATGTTGTTAGCCAATGGGCCCAGACCAATCTTTCGCAAGCGCTTCAGAAGCCATGGCAGTTCCGGCAAGTCAGAGCTTGCGAGCCGTCAGCAGATGCGGCGAGCTTGCAACGGCTGGCGTGGTGGTTCGGCTGGGTGGTGAGACAGGTTTAAAAAAAAAGGCGTGGTTTGCTAGCGAGCCCCTGAATTCTTGGTATTGTTGTCAACACGCCCCATTGAGACACGATGCTCTCTGGCTATGAAGCATTCCAGGGGATTGGATTGACGCATTTCGTTTGTATTCTAGCGATCAGCATGGAAACGTCAATGCGGACCAGTGTGATATATGTGAGGATATGGCATCTTGGCATTGTAGGTACTGCCAGCCGTGCCATCTGCTTCTTTTTAAGGTTAAAAAAGGTGATGCTGGGCGCGGCCTCTGGTGGTCGGTCATGCGGTCGAGATAGGGCGACGCAGGGCGATGCAGGAAGACGCAGGGCAGCGGCGTGCCGAGAGCGCAGTGGTCAGTACAGGTAAGTGTTCCGGTGCAAAGGCTCCTTACTTTGTCGTGTATCCGTACCTTAGTACTGTGCAGTATGTAGCAGGAGGGAACCGCTGAACCGTGTGGTGCTCAGTGCTGAAGCAGCAGCCAAAGGCTGGCCTGAGATGACGAACCCAATGGCAATTTGGCGGAGCAGCGGGCATGATGATTAGCCATGCAATCTGGAGCCAACTCCCGTGGGTGTTAGGGGCACACCTCCCCCCTCCTTCAGCTGGCCGTTTGGACGGGAGGCGGCCAGCAGGCTGCGGGACGAAAGCTTCTTGGAGGATACCTCAATGCATATGAAGCGAAGGAGATGCCGGCAGAGAGCAGGATGCTTGTAGCTGACCTGCGTGTTGGTCCTGAATAGCGGGCGGATGATGGTTGTGGCTGGTGGCAATGGCGATGACAGTGGCAGGCAGGATGGGCGGTTGTGTGGAGTTTCGGGGGCGAGACCAGGAGCATCGGCATGCGGAGGTCAGTGTTGCTTGCGAGACCAGACAGCGGCTCAGGGGACCGGGAAGGTGGAGGGCGCATATCCCGTCGATTTGTTTTTATTGACGATGATTTGAGTGCAGCCTGTTTCGTCCGTTTGGCGTCGAGGCGCCTTTCCTGGGCGCGGTGAAAGAAGGGTCACGACGAGGTCTGCGCATCGGAGCGAACAGACGGTGACAATCTCGCAGCGCGTGGGTAGGCTGCAGGACGTGGACGGGACGTGGAGTGGCTCGGACGGTCGATTTGTGGTCATTTTGCAATGATGATGATCAAAGCTCCGGATCCCATTCAATGGGCAAGGCAGGATTGCGAGGGTTTCCATTGCTTGAATGAGAATGCACAGATGGTGTTTGACTGAGGACGAGATCAAACGGCGGTGGCGGATGCAAATGACAAAAAAAAAAAAAAAAAACGGAGGCGCTGTCGATCGAGAGGAGCTGGCATCGAGCGGTGTCATGCGCATGCTCCTGCTCCTGGACGGGTGGTGATGTTGACGTGTTTATTCTTTTTGCCGCCGTAGTCGGGACTGGCGGTGGTCATCGGTGCCGGTGCCACTGCCGGTGCGGACGATGCGGGCTGTTTGGGTTGCTTTGATGATAATTTCTTATTCGGGCCATGGAAGTGGGAGATGGAATGGAGGATGCCGAGTTGTGGCCTGCAGGAATGGACTGGACGCTTTCTGGTCAGGCACCTGGCAAGGAAAAAGAGGCAGTGTGGGAAGCTGCTGCCGTCGTCGTGTTTGAAATGCCGGAAGGAGCAGATGTGATGCGGCGGGAGGTTGATTTGCTTCCTTCCTTCCATCCATCCAATGCTCCTGCTAAAATGGAAATTGCCTCCTGCTTCCTGCTTCCTGCGTGCTGTCTCCTGCGCCTGCGCCTGCCTGCCTGTCGCCTGTCTCATGCTGCGTCTGTGGTCTGTGCCATGTGTAGAAGGTGCTGATCAGTGTTGGAAGGAGCAGCGCCGGGCGTGTACCTGCATTTGTTGCATCTGCCCACGTAAGGTATTTGCATGTCCCGGCAGTCGGCGTTCCTGACTGGGCACCTTCCTTACCTTGGTTCGATTCCCATGGCTGCTCTGGTTGGTCCCTTCCTGCCTTTGGTCAGGCTGTGATCATCATGTGCACTTGCTTTTTCGCTTCAGATTCAGCAGAGCAGGTGCTTCCCCTTGCCTGGACGGACTGGACCTGCCTGTGCAACGGGACGTGGAAGGAAGTGAAGGCCATCGCCGTCGTGGTTCCCCCCCCACCCCCCTCAAAATTGGCATTCGGTGCAAGTGACCATCACATTGCGCAGGTGCACCACCATCACCCACCCCCCTTCCCTTCCCTTCCCGTGAGCCGTACCTACCTAATCTCTCTTGATCCCTCATTGGCGCATCTCAAGTTACTCCTCCGTTAAGCCCCTGCGGCCATTCCACACCGGCGTCGCTAACATTGCACCCGCCAGCTGGTAACTCATCCCCTGGTGTCCACTGTCCAGTCGTGGTGTCGCTGCACTCTCCACCTGCCGCACCGCTTAAACCACCTCGACCCAACGCTAAACGGCTCTCTCCCCTGCGCCCCGGTCCCCTGTCCTGAGCCAATCCTGGGCATACCCTGTTCCCCTCATCCAATCACAGCGCTCCTTGCAGCTCCCACAGCAGAGACCAGACCAGACCAAAGCCAGACAAGCCAGGCACAGGCACAGGCACGCTCACCTCAATTCTCAACCCACGCCTGTCTGCCAGGTACCGCACCTTGTCCACCACTGCCAGGCCAGGCACAGCCAGAGCCAGGTACAGGCCGCAGGGGGTCTCTTTTGAGAGTTCTTCTTGCGCTTCTCCAATCTCTCGCTGCTTCTGCCCACAGTCCACGGCCCTCCATTGCCCCTGTCCCCTGTTGACCATCCAGACGACTGACTGCTCTTTTTTCCCTCCTGGGTCACTCCTTTCCCTCCCGTCACCTTCAATTCCACAGGTCTCCAGTCCTTCTTTCCCACTCGCCTGCCATTCCTTGTTCTCTCTGATCAGCTACACCCAAGTCACTCCCTTTCTTCTTCCCGGGTCGTTTTGTTTGCCTGTCACGGAAAAAAAATAGGCAGTAAGGAGGAAGTCGAGAGAGAAGAAAAAATTCTAAACAGGAGGACCTCCCACATCTCAACCTCACGCCTTTTTCGTCTCTTCTCCTCTTCTCCTCTTCTCGTCCTCTTCTCCGCCGTCTTTCGACAGCGTCGACACCTCGATCGTCAAAGCCCCAAGTAGTAGTCTCCCGACGACTCGCTTGGACCCAACAACCGAGAGAGCGAGAGGCACAGAGAGAATCGAGCGGCCCTGCGAGATCCAGTATCTCTGCTACCTTCCACCCCATATCGACCCAAAAAGGACTTCTCGACCGGGATTGTCGAATTACCCCCCCGACGGCCACGACTCCCTTTTGTCTTATCAACGCGCGATTCATCAGCTTCGCTTCACTTCGTTTCTCCCTCCCCCGACCTCGATCTCGACTTCGACCTCGAACCACCGCCTGGCTTCCCTCGCGGTTCCAGCACATCAACACCAGTCCCAATCCGACCCCAAAGTCGAAGCACAACTTGCTGCCGCCAGCCTATCGTGCAGGAAACCATTGGGTTCCGTGTGCGACTTTGAACTGTGAAAAGTTCCTCGTCCTTCGCACCAAACCACCATACTGGCTTAACCAGTCGTACCACCGAAAACTTCGATTCTCCCGGACCGACCACAATTTTGACCAGTTTTTTTTTTCTTCCATCACGAATCCTCCACAGGATCGACGCCGACACTACCTTGCGGCTGTTCAAAAGTCAAGTCCACTTGCGACGTTGACAGCCAGGCACGATCCCCATCCTGCTGAAACACTCCCGACACAGCGCAATCGCTGAACCAGGTACGTTTTTGACATGTTCGCTTGCCACCAAGCCCCTGGCCCTCTCCAGCCTCGTCCCTTTGCCTTGGATATTCGTCGCATTCATGTCAAAACTCTGGCTCCTTCCCTCGTCTCAACCCACTCGCTGCGACGGGGCTCAAGCACAGCTTCTGCGTCTCCGACGTTTGCTGAACTCAATCGTTGTTTCCCCACGCTGCAAGACGTCTGGGGCTGAGACCGGAACGTGTTTGTTTGTCCAAGGGTTCCTGTCAAATCTTTGCTAACCATACTATTTGTGTCCAGGCATCCCATCTTCAGACGCATTCTTGGCCAATCGACGACAACGACTTTTCCAGTTTCAAACAAACTTTCGCCCTTTCATCCCAACTTCTCGATCTACCATCCCAACCGCAATTAATGGAAGCTGTCTAATGAAGAGCAACCCCCGAGCTCACTAACTCGTCGAAACACCATTGTTCCACCCACCGGTTTCTCGATAGTCAGTCACAATGAACCGTTTTCGCACAAAGAAGAGGGCGAAGGATGATACCTCGTCTACACCCCGGGCCTCTCATGAGTCTGAATCTCCTGCTCCCTTCAGATTATTTGGGAAGGGCAAGAAGTCACAGGAGGAGGAGCCCAAGAAAGAGCTTGACCTTGAGAATGCCCTACCCCCGTCCGACGACTTCCGTACAAGTTTATTGATGACTGGTCTGTCGGCGAGGTTCTCAATGCTGAGAGAGCAAGACGATCCCAACACCAAGATCGGCAAGGCTAGCGACGACAGCGTACTGTTTCCCAAGAGGGCATCAAGAATGGACTTGGGATTTGGCACCGGTGCGAGCGGTCTCTCCGACATTGCCGAGGTTGAGTCCCTTAGGAAAGAGGCCCCTTTTGCCCGTATGGATCGCATGGACTCATTCCACTCTTCAGACGGAAACTCTGTCTCGGGAAGCATCATGGATCGATCTAAGCCAGGAGAAGGGAACAACTTGTTTGGCGGACGCCAGAAGATTTACAAGATTGCCTCGGGAAGCGCGTCGACTAAGAATGTCGATGGAGGCGGAATGAGCCACCGTGCTCTGTACGACGACGATGTCGCCATGTCCTCTTTCCAGAAATGGAGGCAGACGGAGAAGGCGAAGATGTCCTTCGATGACGACCAAGACCTCGTTCAATCCACATCAAGTCCCGATCTTGCACGCGCGGAATCTCCTCCTCCCGCGGGCTACAATCGCAACAGGGAGACAAATTCAACAACCTCCTCAACGCCTTCACTCGGCCGCAACTCCACTGCGGCAACCTCAGTGATGTCCCAACCAACGTCTTCCACCAAGGATTGGCAGTCTTCGTCAACCGCACCGAGTTCTGCAGCGGGCACTCCTCTGCTCGAAAGAAGCATGACCCGCACGAAGCGTCTCTACGAGACCGGCCTGAACAACGAGCTCCAGGAGCAACAGTCTTCTGCATTGTCCCGCATGGACACGCTTTCCCGACAGCGTGGCTTTGGCAACAGGACACCCGACCTCCAGAGTGGTCCTTCACCGACAACAGGTCTTTTTGCCGACCGATTTGGCGAACGCAGAATACTAGCCAAGGGAAGTGCGCCCAATCTGCGATCTGCCAGCCCGCAGATGGCCGCATCGCCCATCCAACCAATGGACTTGGGTATCCGGAACCAGGATTCGAGGCCCTCGTTTGGCGGCGCGCCACCTCTGAGCCCGCCAATCAGTGAAGGCGAGGAACATACAATCCTTCCCAACGACCGAGGCAAGGCCACAGCCATGGGTATGTTCCAGAAGCCTCTTCACTCTTACGACGATACCAGGTACGCCCAGAGGCAACTTCAACTCCAACAAGGCCGAGAGACACCCACCAACCGATTCCGCACCGAGTCCAATGCTTCGCAAACTACTGGTCGATCCCGGTCGTCTTCATCCGCACAAAGACAGCCCATCGAGAGACCTGAGCCAGTCGTCCAGGTTGAGCCTACATTGGAGGAGGAAGATGCCGCGTCGATTTACTATAACGAGAAGGAAGAGGAGGCACAGTTGTCTCCCATGGTCACAAGGCGACCAGCGGACCGCGATCATCCCGCTTTCAGAGACTCGGCTATTCCCACTCCGCTTTCACTCAGCGGCAGGGAGTCAGTTGAGCCCTCCCCAGTTTCTGATCAACCGTTCCCTTCCGCACCTGCCGACCAACTCGGCGCGCCACAAGACTCGCCAACCCTGCCTTCCTCTGCAGGTCTCAGCGGCATGGTTCGCGCCCATCTCCGAACAGACAGCAACACCTCGTCAATCTATGGCTCGGCACCTCAGACATCCACTTTCGCCTCCAGATTCCCGCTTGATCCTTATGACCCGTCATCCCTGGCCGACTTGGGGGTCACGGCCAACCCCTGGGAAGTGCATTCGCCAGACTGGCAGTCTCCGACGATCCCGATGTTTAACGAGCAGGCCATCAAGGAGATCAAGGAAACCAAGGAGACTCCGGCGCCTACATCTGCACCCCCGCCCGCTCCTACTTCCGCTCCTGCCCCGGTCCCGAGGGAGAATCCACCAACAGCGCCATCTGAGCGCCATACTGGCTCCAGCACTGAGATTGAGAAGGAGCACGACGAGTTTGCTAACCAACTGGCGGATGCCCAGCGCAGGGTGCGAGAGAGACTCACGTCCTATGTGGAGTCTGATCGTGACAGCCGATCTCTGTCTCGCTCCTTGTCTCCTCACTCATTTGAGCGCACTAGAGAGCCCTCATTGCCTCGGCCTAACCCTCTTGGAATTCTGAGGTCGAAGACCAGCCGAGGCTCTTTGGCCGACCGTCCTAACCGTGAGAACAGCCAGCATGCCAAGGCGATCAAGATGCTGGGACTGGCCACTTCGACAATTAGCAGCGCTCCCAGCCCGAACAAGACTAGTTTTGAGGAGAGTGAGCGCCAATCTCTCGGCAAGGAGGAGCGCGAGAGGCCCGAAGTCACCAGAGCTGAGACGGCGCCCGCTCAACCCCAACAGGAGCAGCCCAAGGAAGACGATTCAATGCACGCTGGGTTGCGCGCTTTCAGGCAGGCTCGCAAGCAGCTATTGGAGTCTCAGCGTAGCCCGACATCGGCTACAATGCCTATTCTGCCTGGCGCTCTGGGCGGCTCCACGATTGGCGCCATGGTAGGCCCCCCAGCATCACGCACGGCACCAACCCGAGATCGCACCCCGGGCACCCGCTCTCCGTCGCGCGAACGCCGTTCCCCTCCCGTGACCTACCAGCGGACGCCAAGCGAAGAACCTCAACCTGGTGCCGGACCTGGACGTGGTGGATCACGCCCTCCGTCACGCACAGAGCGTGATCGTAGCGGTTCTGAGGCAAGTAACGGTGAGAGGCAGCGCCCTGCCAGACTTCGCACCGTCTCGTCACCGTATGAGGACCGGGGAGCAGGACTCGGTCCTAATGGACCTTCTCCTTCTCGGCCGCTTATGCCGTCTCCCGGTTTGCCTGGCACCAACATTCGCCGGTCGCCCCATATGCCTCCCCAGCCATACCCTGGAGCTGTTGCCCCGAAGGCCCTCGATCGATCTGCATCCCAGGGCAACCTCGCTGTTCAGTACCGTCGCAGAGGGCCCGACTCTGGCCAGCCGTCCCCGGTGTCTCCGATGGCGCCCATGCCTTCGCCTCAGATTCCTGTCAGCCAGTCCACGCCTACCTTCAGCCCCCCGCCTCGCCGGCCGTCTGCTCCTCCTCTTCCATCTCCTGCGGCAGAGAATGCTCCCGTCACCCGCCTTGATGATTCGATGAAGCGAGTCGTCAAGAAGAAGGATATCTCTGAGCCCACTTTCGTCTCGTCAACTTCCCGGGTTCCTACCGTCGCTCTTCCTGAAACGTCGGAGTCCCGCTCGAGGAGCGGTTCTCGCTCACGATCGGGAAGCATCTTGGGTGCCGCCGCCTCCACGCCCAATCTCCATGCTCATGCCAACATCAACCCTCCACCGGTGCCCCCGATCAACCCCAAGCGCCGGAACATGATTGGTTCCATCATTGGCCGCAGGGGTGACGATGAAATGGGCGCCAGCTCTCCTCACCTCCCCCTGCCGCCGCCGCCACCAATGGCTAGCGACCCCAACGGAGACGGCAACAGCGCCTTCTCCGTCAGTGACGACGAGGACGCCCAAGGAAGCTCGCGACGCCGACTACGCAAGACCATCAGCGAGGCTAACGGTATGAATATGCGTGCTCGCATGAACCGGGGCAACAGCCCCCCTAACATGCCCCCAACGGCTATCCCTGGTGGCGTTAACAACAGCCCTATGCCGGGTGGCATGATCTGAGACACTTCAGCCGGTCACAATATTTCTATTTCGACTCTAATCTACTCCCATTATCGCACGGATAGGCGGAAAGGGGGACGGGAGAGAAAATGGTCATGACGAATCTACGAAAACCCTTTCTATACTGTTGTTTTATTTTCTATTTCACATCATATGACTACCACGTAATGGTGTAGTTTCTATTGTATATTTCTTATTCTTACACTCCTTCTCGCCGCTTTCATGTCGGCGAGTGACTTATTGGATCTTGACTCCTGGAGAGATCTTAATTAGGCGGGGTCCTGGGTTTCGCGGTAAATGGAGTGCGTCTCGGAGGTGGGCCTGGCGTCTGCCGCGTGCAGGATCTCAATATTTTGGAAGACGGGTGCATGGTGGGTTCAATTTGGAGAATACTAGAGTGTTTCTATACTGTATCAAGGATGGGGTTTACGTTGGGCCGATATCAAATACCACGTACCAGGTAGAGTGCCGTGGGGAAAAATCAAATCACTCAGGCTTCACATTATTTCTTCTGGACGTTCGTATGTGACAGGTGTGACGTTTCCATTGTCGGTATCAATCCACGACCCTCGTTGCTCCGGATGGATCGCCGACAGACCTTCCGTGGCTACCCAGGTGGATATCGATGACTGGTACCAACATGTAGTCTCTCCCTCAAGCAAGGCCGTAACAAACCATACCGTATGCTCGAGTCCTCGGCGCAAGCGTGGTCTCACCGATGGTGTGACGAAACCCGCGCAACCCCGCCGCAACGCCTGTCCTCTTTAGGTAGGTTAAAAACGCAGTGAAGGGGGTCCTGCACCTCACTACTTAGCACACCACTACAAGCCGCTATTTAATCCATCCCAGCGTGGTGTAAGACATAGTTTTGTGCTGTGAATTGTGAAAATGTATGGCAAGAGGGAGTATGCACGCTGACCTTGCGGCAAATATCTCATGAGCAAGCCTGTGTTAAATGGATGTGGTTATGTTCAGCTGCCAGGCTGATGTGAAAAAGGGGGGTTGTTGATGGCGAAGCCGTACTTGCAACATTAGATTTGCCCTCGAGGAAGACCCGGCCGTCGTCCTTTTCCTTTAATATCACATAGCGAGTAGACTGCTTGCCCGTACATTTGAAAGGGAATTTGAACCCACTAACCTCAAATAGCGTCTTTTGTCTACGCAATCACCAGAACCTTCCCCGTCGACTTGTTGCCGCCCGCTCATAGCCTCGTATAACGAGTATTCTTTTGTATCCAGTCTGAGTTCGTCGTTGAAAACCTGTATGGCGAGCGGAGCTGTGGTCGGTCTAATGTCACGAGCGGTAGAGGGCTGTCTGTTGGTGGCATTCTCTTTATGTCTCGCATCGCCTAGTCGTATCAAAGCTTTGGACTCACCTCTGATGGAATCAGCGTGCTGCGCGAACGAGATGTTATGGATGCAAATCGGACAGCTCCTGAAACTTCCCTCACGTCAAGCCCACCATCAGTCCAACTGGCTAATCTTGCTCTTGACGTTGGTACAATATGCCCTGCAGCAATGGTTATTGCCTTGGGGTGGGTTAAGAATGCAGTGAAAGATCTGGAAATGGCCCCCCATCGCTGCATGCACATCGCTGCAGAATGTATGCATGCAGCATGCGCCGAGTTGCCATCCGACCTTGCGAGTGTCCCCGTAACTACATGTACTTCAACCCGTACACACGCGAATCTCAATACTTGCTAAGCAACCCTTGTCAAGCGGAGGCAACCTTTTCAAGCAAGCTGCAATACTTGCTTTGTTATCTAGATGGTTTGCATTAGCGAGGTGTTAATTAAGCTGGAAGTTTATTATGTCTTTCAGACAGGCAGGGTATGTAATACGCTATAAAATCAGAGCTGCAGGTTAACAGAAGGCTTGCACTACGAACGGACAAGTTGAGCGAAGTCGGCATGAGAAAGAAAGAAGGTGAATCAAAAAAGGAACTTATGCAAATTGCAAAAGGATAAGGCCCTAACCAGGGATCGAACCTGGGACCTCTCCCAGACATGAGATGTCGTGAAGACAATCCTAAGGGAGAATCATACCGCTAGACCATCAGGGCTCGGTGTTGTGGGTGCTGACCCACTTGTTGGAGTCCAGCCGCCACGGAGGAGCCTACGGAGCATGGCGAAGCCTGCATTCGATCCGGCCGAGATGAACAACGGGACTTGATGATTGTGTGCGAGTTCTCCGAGTGAATGGATTGATTAGGTGCCTGGATGTAAGTCTGAGGTTGCATATAGCTGAGAAGTATGGAGCAGTGTATGTAGCAGCGGGCGCCTGCAGGAGAAAAATGTCAGGGGATGTAAAAAGAGGAAAAGAGAACAGAGGTGGGGTTATGGTAAAGGAAAGCATAAAGTTCTCGCATAGTTAGATAATCGCTCAGTGTATATAAATGATAGCTATGTCGTGAGTATGGTTATGATCTCTGTGATGCAGCGGATGGCAACGCCCAAGCTGTTCTAGTCAATCCGAGCTGTTGTTGGGCTCAGCTTTACCCAGCCTGTTTTCAGCCTGACATTGAGCTTGCTATCAATGTGCGCTTTCAGACTAAGGCAAGCTGTGGAATTACTGTAAGGTATGATAGATCAAGGCCCGAGATGATTGCCGCGAGTTTGAAGATCCGAGGTTGAATCTCATCAATATCCCTGAATTTTCTATGGTCTTCGGTCTCGGGACCATATCTCCAGGACAAGATATTTTCCGAAATCTCCGTGTCCATGATCGAGTTTCAGGAAACGACGTGTAGAGAGAGGCCTCGCTGCGCGGTGAAACATGACACATCCACGGAGACATCTTCAAACAGGGAGGCCTTCCTTATATCACAACAGGAGAAGCGGGTTGCGTGGCATATCTGTCAGGGAGACTTCAGGAGGAGCCCGACAGTCTGGCCTGACGACCGCGAGAAGGAAAGCTTCTGTGGTGTTTGGACGAACTTTATCACGTCTCAGGCGGAGAAGTCCATGACGCCGTGGGAAATAACCTCCGCATATGGCAAGATCGCCCTCTTTTACGAAGTGGTGAACATGACTCGGGCGACGTCGTCTGAAACTTGGGACCGGGAGCTTCAAAGGCTATTCGCTATGGCATTTGTGATAGAAGGCAGAACGAGTATAGAACTGGATAACTTGCTCTTCGCACTTCCCTCCTACACACCACCCCACCGGCACCCACTGTTAGTGCCGCGCTGGGTTCGTCACCCTACCACTAATAACACCACCAAATCCACCCCCACAACCTACTCTCGCCCACGATGGCCTCAGAGCTAGCCGCGGGCGCCTCGTAGGGCCCTAACGGCCTCCTATCCTCTATGCATAACCTGCTAAAGACCCCTCCCCCCCTTACCTCCCTACCCCCGCGTCCGAGGGGCCTCACACCCCCCCCTATCCGGCCCCTTGGAAGAGGGCCACAATCAGCCACTACCGCTCTTCAGCAAGCCCGGGAAGGTCGGGCCCTCCGAGATGAGGCCCTGGACCTCCTCGTAAAAGGCCTAGATACCTTTATTAGGACGGCTCTAACACGTCTGAAAGCTACAGCCCAGGACCTCATCGACTCTTTTGCCAGATTTGCAACCACAGAAACTTCTGGACCCACCCCTACCAGCCCCGGAAAAACGTACGCCCTGGCCGCTGGAGGCTCCACTAAAGGTGGATCCCTCTCCGGCCCCAGCCCCGGCCCCAGCCCCGGCCGAGCCGAACAACAGGCCGGCAGGCCACCAACTACGCAAACAAGCCAAAACAGACCGAGGATCTGCGCCTACTGGTTAGGCTTCCTGCCGAACATATCCCTACCTCCAGAACCCTAGCCCCTCACTCAGTAAAAATGGTAGTTATAAAAGAGCTCAACCTACAACTACAAGACCTAGTTGAGGTTCGCCATACTGCTACTGGCTTCTCGCTGAGGCCCCAGAACAAAGAGATACAAGCCCTACTCCTTCAGAGGACCCCTGAGATTAAGAACTATCTCACAGCTGAGAAGGTAGAAGTGCCTACAAGATGGTACCAGTATTCCATCCCTTTTTGCCCCCTATACTTCATAAGCCTAGATGGAAGTAGGATAGGTATTGAATCTGAAATAGAGGAAGAGGTCTTCCTATAGACAAAGCAAAGACTCCTCTCCTAGCACCTAACCCGAGATAGCCCTGACCTAGCCACAGCTACGCAAAGCCTGATTATTGCCCTCCCCCAGGGAGTTAAGGAAGGCTTCCGCCTGTTCGGCTAGTCAGGCCCAGCTCGTCTGCTCCCCCCTAGGAAACAGGTCCCTAAACGACACTCCTCTGGCTGCCAGGGCTTCCACTCAAACCGCTACTGCACCCGGCAACCCCTCTGTGAGAACTGCAGTATGCCCTTAGATTCGTATGAGGATAGGATCTGCCTAGCCAGGTCTAAGTGTGCTAACTGCTATGGGCCCTTCCCAGCAAGCCATGCCAACTGCCCAGCCAGACCGCTACTAGTTAATGGAAAACTTGTTATACCTACCTATAAGGAACTGCGAGGGATCCGGAAGGTTGGTAGCAAGGCCTTAGATGACCTCCTAGCTAGCCAGGCCTGCTCCCTAGGCAGCACACAGCAAGCAGAGGCCAGGCCGGGCACTACATCTACGCGCCCTCGACCCCTCACACCTACACAAGACTCAATTGTTGTTGCAGATACTGCTAGCATGGCTGGAAGCAGCAGTAGTATGGATGAGGATGAGGCTGAAGACTCTGAAGCCCTCCCCCTTACTAACCGCCCTATCTGCCCGCTTCTAAGCAGTAGCAGAAGCCAGAGGGTAACACAGAAGCCTGACTACAACGTTATTAATGCCTATACCTACCTCGATCTCGACTCAGAGCCGTAGGCTCAAAATGGCTACCCCACGGGTACTACGGGTCGCCCAGTGTAACGTGGGGAAGATCAGCCCAGCTCATACAGCTCTCCTAGAGCTCTGCTAGGTAGATCAGATCGATATAGTACTGGTCCAGGAGCCCTGGATAGGCTATAGAGATAAGATATAAATCAACATACACCCAGGCTATAACTCTTACGTACCAGTTGACTTCTGGAACAGCAGAGACACAAGGCCTAGGGTTATGACCTACACACGCAAAAGTCTAAGGTTACAAATACAGCAGCAAAGATCTACCCTATCAAGGGATATCCTATGGATCAAAGCGGGCGACATTACTATTGCAAACGTCTATAGACCACCAGGTGAACCCACAAACCACACAACAAATACCCTCCTAAGCTATCAACCGCCGGAGAGAGCCCTTATTGCTGGGGATCTCAATGCCCGCCACTCCTCCTGGGAACCTGGCTCCCAAAGCCGGAACCGAGGGGACGATATTGCAGACTGGGCTGAAGGCTGTAATCTTAACTTTATTGGGGTAGCTGGGGCTCCAACCCATACCCATGGGCATATACTCGACCTCAGCTTCTCAAATATCCCCTTTACAGAGGCCTGCATCAGCCCACACCTACATCCAGGGGCTGATCACCAAGCTATTATAACGACCATACCTATAAGCAAAACCTAGGACTTGAGGTGTCAGACTAGCCACCCTGTGGTCTCAGACTCATCCCTACTCCGGCTAGCCGACCTAGTGAAAGTAGGGATCCTAGCCCTGCCTACCTTAGGGGATACACCTACTTCAGCAGAAATAGACTCCCTAGCTACCCAACTAGTCAGCCTCCTCTCTATAGCTATCCAGGCTGTAGGGAAGAGACGGACTAACCAGGGCAGGGGAGCCCCCTAGTAGACAGAGGAGTGCTTAGAGGCCCACTAAGCAGCTATTGAGGCTAGGCGTCAGCAAGCCCAAGAACCTGGGCTAATAATACCACCGCCCATCCTAGAGGAGCAGAAGGCCTTTCTGACCACAGTCAGGAAGGCAAAGCGCGCCTATTGGGCTACTAAGATTAAGGAGGCTAGGTCTAACTAGAACTTATATCAGATACTTCGCTAGCGTAAGTCTGGTCTAGCTATTAAAGCCCTACCTCTATTAGTAGATAGATAGGCTTTTAATAATAGCTATGATAAAGCCTAAGCCTTACGGAAGGCCCTACTAGAGAGATTTAACGCTACAGACGACTTCCATAGGAACCCATTTGCTATTCCTATAGTTCCAAGGCGTCTAATACCCTGGCAGCAGATAGTCAACATTGAGGAAGTACGCCAGGCAACTCTCACAAAGGCTACAACCCCTGGGATTGACGGGATTACTACAAAGTTACTACAATCCATTTGGGGCCTGATAGGTGTTCCTATACAGCAGCTCTTTCAGGCCTGCGTTCAGATAGGCTACTTCCCTAGGACCTTCCGTAAAGCAGAGGTAGTTATGATCCAGAAGCCGGGAAAAGCAGACCTCTCAAAGGCTAGATCCTGGCGCCCAATAGCCCTCTTATCCTGCCTAGGCAAGGGCTTAGAGCGGCTGATAGCAAAGAGGATGGCATATCTCACCATTCTGGAAGGAGTTGCTAGCCCACAGCAGGTTGGGGCATTACCAGGGAGGGCTGCAGTCGACCTGATAACCTGTCTAACCCATGAGATCGAAAGAGCTCTGGACTTAGGGCTTACTACAACTCTAGCGACAATGGATATCAAGGGGGCGTTTGATTCTGTCCTACGAAATCGACTTACTATCAGGCTACGACAGCAGGGCTAGCTTAGTAGTCTGATTAGACTGATCTTCAACTTCACCTCTTGCCGCACAGCCCGGGTAAGGTTAGAGGATACTACCACAGAGGACTTCCCTTTATCCTGCGGACTGCCGCAAGGCTCGCCACTATCACCTATCCTTTTTCTGCTATATATAGCCGATATCCTAGCTAACGATCAGAAGCTACAGTTTAGCTATGCAGACGATATAGGCCTGCTGGCTACTAGCCCTTCCCTGGAGGGAAACACTGCAGCCCTTAGCCAGGAGATAACTCAGATCTTCGACTGGGGTACTGATAATAAGGTTACATTTGACCCGGCTAAATGTGAAGCAATCCACTTTAGCAGGAAACACAACCAGTCAAATAACCTACCAGATATACAGGCAAGGGACCTAACTATCAAGGCCTCAACTAAGCCTGTACGATGGCTAGGGGTCTGGTTCGATAGGAAACTCACCTTCCGGCACCATGTTGATACAAAGGTAGCGGCAGCAAAGAAGGTAGCCCAGTTCCTACAGCACCTATCAAACACAAAAGGAGGGCTCCCAGCAGCTACAGCACGCTAAGCTGTTATTACCTATATCCTTCCTATAGTCCTATATAGAGCTGAGACCTAGTACGTAGGCTTAAGTAAACCAGCTGGGAACAGCAGCACCACTAACCAGGTAACTACTGTCAGTACGAGGCAGAAGGGCCTGGTTAGGAGTGTTAGAAAGGTTATCATAGCAGCAGCAAGGGCTATCCTGCCTATCTAGAGGACTACACCAACCAGCAGCCTCCTCCGAGATGCTGGCCTACCTACAGCAAAAGTAGCCCTTGAGGCAGCACGCCTACGCTTTGCCACACGCCTACAGAAGGTTGACCAACACAACCCCTTAGTCCCTAGGCTTCCATAGCTAGGGCGGCAGGAAACAAGGCTTCAAAGAACAGCAGCCCTCCTACCTAAGTGCCTAAGGCCGATGCTCCTACAGCCACAGCACCTCTCAGGATCAAAAGACCCTACAGCTGGCCAGGATAAGGAGAAGGCAGCTAAAGCGTTTCAGAACTGGGTTAAGACTATGCTAGATAACCATACGATTATCTACTCAGATGGCTCTAAAGCCCCTAATAGGGCTACGGGATTCGGCTTTATTATCTACCGCGGAAACAAACGGATAGCCCAAGGGTGCGGCCGTCTCAGCATTGCAGAAGTATTTGATGGCGAGGCAGAGGGGGCGAGGGCAGGGCTCCAAAGGGCCCTTCCTACCTCCCAAGGCCAGCCTATACATATCTGTATTAATAACACTAGTGTTATCCAGGGGATACGCAGCAACATCCCAGACTCCTCACAAGCTGCCTTCTTAGAGATTCAGGCAGCAGCCAGGATATATACTATACAAACCCACTAGTCCCCAGGGCACTAAGGGATAAAAGGAAACGAGGAGGCTGACAGCTTAGCTAAGGAGGGCACAACGCTGCCAGTCCCCAGAGGCCTACTGCTGACCCTATCAGGGATCAAGCGGCTTGCTCAAGAACGCAAACAACACCAGCATAGAAAATGGTGGAAGAAAGAGGCACCCCCCCGTTATACCCAGCTAGGGCTTGAGGCCACCCTTAGCTGCCCTCCTGAACTAGCTCTACTAAGAGCTACCCTTCATCATCTCCTAGCAGCACGATCAGGCCACGGAGACTTCGAACAGTATTATCAACGCTTTAACCACATAGAAGCACTGCTTTCCTGCTCCTACGGGGAGGCTAAAGAGGTAGACCACCTGGTCTACTGCCGTAAGACACTAGTGAGGAGGCAACGGTGGCCTATCCTCCACCCTTATAGTCGAAGGGAGCCTCTAGGACCTATAGGCTCTCTAGAGCGCTACTTTAAGGGGCTAATCACCGATTATGAAGGCTTCTAGGCCTTCCTTGACGTGACAGACTTCTTCCAGAAGATCTGCCCGCGTTACTAAGAGATAGGACTTAACCTATCCTCTCAACAATAGACTACCTATAGTTATCAGGACAGCAGATTGCTATAACGGAACTAGGGCACCAGTGGGAACTAGGGACGGATAGAACACATAGTGGCCCTCGGGCAAGATCTGGAGGACGCCAGGAAGAGGCGTGTACTACAGAGTATATAGCTAGATCCTGCGGCCC
>VYYT01000219.1:0-49292 GCA_032988895.1 Colletotrichum kahawae | reverse complement strand
GCTGTAGCTTTTAGACGTGCTAGAGCCGTCCTAATAAGGGCATCTAGGCCTTTTACGAGGAGGTCCAGGGCCTCATCTCGGAGGGCCCGACCTTCCCGGGCTTGCTGAAGAGCGGCAGTGGCCGATTATGGCCCTCTTCCAAGGGGCTGGATAGGGGGGGGCGTGAGGCCCCTCGGACGCGGGGGTAGGGAGGTAAAGGGGGGAGGGGTCTTCCGCAGGTTATATATAGAGGGTAGGAGGCCGTTAGGGCCCTACGAGGCGCCTACGGCTAGCTCTGAGGCCATCGCGGGCGAGAGTAGGTTATGGGGGTGGATTTAGTGGTATTAGTAGTAGGGTGACGAACCCAGCGCGGCACTAACAGCGGGTGCCGGTGGGGTGGTGTGTAGGAGGGAAGTGGGCCGAGGAGCTGGAGGTGCGGGTGATGGAGACGAGAAAGAAGGTGCTTGGAGAGGAGCATCCCGACACGCTGACGAGCATGGGCAACCTGGCGTCGACATACAGGAACCAAGGCCGATGGAAGGAGGCCGAGGAGCTGGAAGCAAAGGAATTAGGTATTTGTTCGAGGGTGCTTGGAGAGGAGCATCCCGACACGCTGACGAGCATGGCCAACCTTGCCTTCACGTGGAAATACCAGGAACGATGGGGAGATGCAATTCAGCTTTTACAGACCTGTGTTCGCCTCAGGGGGAATGTCATTGGGGTGGACCATCCAGACACCACGTCTTCTGCATCAGCGCTGTCAGACTGGGAACTAGAGTTCAGGGAAACTAGCCATGAGTTTTCATGATACCCTCAGACATTAGATGCTTCTACAATCATAGAGAGTTATGATGAATGTTATTGTTTGTTTGTTTATTGTTTAACGCCGTAGCGGCAAGGGCGCAGCCGCCCTTGCGGCAGACCTCCCGAAGGGTATATGGCGTGAAGGGCTGTAGGTCTGCAGCTATCACTAGGTACAGTCCAGATCGTCCTCTAAGTCGTGTTTGAAGGCAGCTATGCATCTATGCTGTCTCTGGGTGCCGCTAGCTTTCCCGAGACAGTCCTCTATCCTTCCCTGTACCGCGATTCCGCCAAGATAACCCTTCCTTCGACCCAGCTCCCGCAGGTAGCTGGTTTATACACCGTTCCAGAAGCCGTCCGTAGTATATCGTAAAGGGCAAATCGCCGCAGGGAAAACCACAAGGGGCAAAACCCTGCGAGGTCAGGTTGTAGGGCTTCCTGTTAGGCTCTGTAACAGGCACTGCTATATACAGCTGTAGGCGTATATAGCAACCCTATTGTCGGTTATCTCTTCGAGGGAGTCTTTGATTGTGAGGGGGAAAGGTGCTGAGGGATCAAAGTCGAAAAGTTGGTCGGTAGTGTTAAATTTGGGCCCAGGAGCACCTTACAGTGTAAGAGCTAATTGGAAAGTTGCCAGCTTTTGCCATAGTTATCTTGTTCGTATCGTGGAGAGATGCGCCGCCTTCTACATAATTAGTTAATTCCAAGAATTGGTCATTGCCCAAATCGCCTTCCACATTGCCATTGATATAGAGCTTTAACCATCAGGTAAAGCTTGTTTTAGGGTTAAGAAGCGGTGATCTCGGAACTGTGGTTATACTGTAACAATCACACAGAACCCTTCAAGCCAGTTATAGAAAGCCGGGACGAGGGTAGGGCGGGGGAGGGAGGGGAGAGCTGGCCAACAGTTGTTAGACAGGATGGGACCCTGCAGCCTACAAGTCAGCCATTTCTGGCTGTCTCATCATGTGCTGCGTCCATTTCTGGCTCTCGGATTCTGGCTCTGTTAACACCTGCGCTGTGAGTACATGCTCGCTACGGCCGTCAGCTGCTAAGCCACATGAGCTGTGGCTCCACACCACCACTACTAAACATGTTATGTAGGAAATTCCGCGAAACCCATTACGCCTTTTACTGTACTCGGCGACGTGCCCGCAAGGCGCAGTGGCGTGCGTCTGGCAACCCCTCTCCATCGTAGAGGGGGCTGGTTCGATTCCAGCTGCGAGCAAAAAAGCGTTTGGGTCGCGCTTTGCCACAGGCAATGGTTGGACCCGCTATATGCGGGTCTTCCGGTCTCCCCCAGCCGGAACAATGTGAGACCGGCGGCTGGTATGTCGTTAAGACCACTCGGCGGGGCCTAGGACCCTTTCCGGGCCCCTGCCAGGGTTTTCTCATATCCACACCCTCTAACCAAGAAAAAGTGGGCATACGGCGCGTACACGTCGACAACCTAGTACTGGGGCAGGAATGGTCTCGTGCGAATCAGAACATGTACCAGGGCCTTAGCCCTCTCCGGACATATACAATTGAACTGGGGCACCAGTGGGAATCAGGGATAGACAGAACACATAGTAGCCTTCGGGCATGATTTGGAGGACGATTTGAACTGTATCTAGTAATAGTTATAGGGCTACAGCTCTCCACGCCATATACCCTTCGGGAGGCGTTAAATACAACACACACACACACATTACTCGGCGACGTGTGGCGCTTTTGAAGTATACTGAGACGGAGTTACAGCGGAGCCCTATGGGCCAAACGTCTGAATCTCACCATTATACGGCCGTGTTGCAACCCTACTGTGGCAGTTGGAGCAGGTATAGTCAGTGTCCTCACACCATCCAGCGATGCAGGGGACGCAGGTGAGGCAAACGCAGAGGAGGCAGCAGAGGACACCGGCAACCCTAAGATGTCTTGTCACTCCCAAATTCCCATGAGGTCTCATGACCAGTGAATGGGGGTAAGCACTTACGTTTGCATTGAGGTGCCCTTTTTAGTAATGGTGGTCTGGGTTCTTTTGTCGCAAAAAGGGCAATCGATGGGTTGCGGGGTTTCGCCGAGGGCATTTAATGGCGTTGCGGTTGTAGAGGCGGGGAGGTCGTCGAAAACTAGGCCACCGTGTCTTTGGCCCTTCAAAGGAGAGGAGATGGATTCGCTGGCAAAGATTGGTACACATCCCAGGGAGTTGATCGTAGTCTAAAATCCAGAAGAGGGAAATGTCTGCACTTACTTCTTGCTGTTCAGTCTTGCTGGCATTTCTTTCGCTGGGGCAGGGTCCAGCTCCAACGCGTGGGGCTGTGACATGGAGGCTTCTTGTTGGCGAGACCTGGCTGGCTAGAAGACAACTGAACACCGAGTGCAGCAAAAGAAGAAATGCTCGTCTGGTGATAAACAGTAAACGGGAAAGAAAAGCGAAGAAGTTGGTCTCATCATTGAACCGCTTGGTCATTCCAGCATCCAGGTCTATGTGCCTTTCACCCACACGGTCGGGGCACTGTAGGATTTACGCCCATCAATCTAGACAAGACTGCCTCATCACAGAATTGATTGGGACAGGCTACGTTGTCCTCTAGAAAAGAACGATGTGCGTCATGCAGCAGAGGGCTTCGCGGCACAGCCCAGGTGTGGAGGCTCAGAAAATCCGGTTTTCGCTCAACATGCTAGAACTGAGAGCCCAATTGGTTTGATATCTCATGGAGTCCTTACCGAGCCCCTTGGTGGCTGCGTTCTGGTAGGTGTTTTCAGCCTATCAAAGTAGATAGACAGGGGGGTCTTGAAACTAGATTTGTGAGCTTCTGTGGTACAAACAGGGCGCAGGCAAGCGAAAGGGTGTGTGAGGAAAGCCAGCGTGGCCAGAACGAGAGACTGCAATAACCTGAATACCTATCGTTTGGTATGCCTGCCAGATTGATTGGTAGCTATGGCCCGACGTTGGCACAGTAGTTTAGTTGGTGTAAGTAGGCAATACCTCGCCTCATCCGCAGCAATGGTTGGAAGGTGTCGCTATTTGCCGAGCCTTGTTGCAACCACTGGATTATTTGGCATACTACGTCAGCATAGCCCCTCAATCATGTCACTGGTTCCCCTACTGTGACCCTACCTTACTGAGTGGACTCGAAACTTCCCCAACATCATGTCACCGGATGTCAAGTGAATCATCCTTGGGCCAGAATTCTGATGCTAAAATATCTCCCACCTAAAGACTATAAAGTTCTGGTGATCCAAGTCTGGATTGTTCGTCCTTTGTCGATCGTACGTGCCTAGGCACGCCCGACAATACTACAGCAAGATGCGCTTAATTGAAGCATCATCCATCAACTCTGCAGAGCCACTCATTAAGTTGGTCGACTTCACTCCGGACCAAATCCCGGACTACACCATTCTCTCGCATACTTGGGGATCTGATGAATTTGTCTATGCCGACATCAGAGACCATACAGCTGTGGGAAAACCCTCGTTTAAGAAGGTTCGCCACAGCTGCCATAAAACGATCGACGATGGGTTTCAGTACGTCTGGATTGACTCTTGCTGCATCGATAAGAGCTCCAGCGCGGAGCTTTCTGAAGCCATCAATTCCATGTTCGACTGGTATAGCAACGCCAAAAAATGCTATGCATATCTGTCGGACTTTTCGACTGAGCCTCTGGAAATGGATTGCAAGTTTCATGAATGCCGGTGGTTCACGCGGGGATGGACGCTGCAAGAGCTCATAGCCCCCAATGACCTGATTTTCTTCTCGAAAGACTGGGCCAAGATTGGCAGCAAGTTGACAATGAGTGATCAGCTTTCAACAATCACTGGCATTGACGAGGACATCCTTACGGGCATCAAGCCGATCGAATCCGCAAGCATAGCCAAAAGAATGTCTTGGGCAGCCGGCCGCGAAACCACCAGGCCCGAGGACATTGCGTATTGTTTGATGGGTCTTTTTGGGGTCAACATGCCAATGCTCTATGGCGAGGGCGACAAGGCTTTTTTGCGTTTGCAAGAAGAGATCATGAGGCAGTCCGACGATCAATCGCTATTCGCATGGGTCGATCTCTCCACATCAGCTGAGACTAACTATGGTCTCTTGGCCAAGTCGCCTCTATATTTCAAGGACTCCCACACAGTTGTCCCTTACCAGGACTTTGAACCTCGTGCGCCTTACAGCATGACCAATCGAGGCTTGCAGATTGACTTGCCTTTGACGCTTGTAAAAGGAGGGCTGTTTGCTGCTGCGCTAAATTGCCCGGCCCCTCCAAATTATGAAGATTCAAGCTTCCTGGCAATTTATCTGAAGCGCATCTCATATGGCGACCAGAGATTCGCCAGGGTAAGCGCGGAGAAGTTCATCAGGGTTCAGGAGAGAGGGAGAAAGCAGACAATTTTCGTCCGGCAGAATTTTAACAGCCTGATCAGCTCGGATGGCGTATTTCCTCAACATATTCTACAACTCAGATCTGGCCCGTCGACGAGGCATTACCCTTTGATTAAAGTAATCACTTCGGGGAAGCACAACGACGACAGGCCCGCGGCCCCTCTACCTGGTTGGAGACGCGGGTCTGATTTTCTTCAGACAGCTGCGGGGCAGACCATTGCCTTTCGAAGCCCGAAGACTCCTGGCAAGCTTGCAGGGGCAGTGGTTTTCTCAATCTCCCAATCTGAGGGCTCCAGGCTGTTGATCATGTTTGGTTCGGCCGAAAGTGGGAAGGCTGGCTTTCACGCGAAGGAACTGCCTCTTTGGGATGAATGCATCGGTTTAGCGGGAAAGAGCTCGACTGAGGAACATGGAATCGACTTTGAATCTCTTGAAAAGGTCTTTGAGCCATCCCAAGTAGGAAACGATGTCGAGTTGCAACATCACAGGGTAAGAGTCTACATTGAGCCCGTCATATCTCACAGCTGCAAGTACCTAATGGCAGACCTTTCGGTTGAGCCTATCAGTCGGCCTGGGGACGCTGTTCAGACAGATGACACTGTAATCAGCGGTCAGAATCGGGTTGTAAATGCTGAGCCATCAGATGTGACTGGACCAAGACACAGGATTGTTTCCGCGTGGAAGAAAGTCACATCAAGGGCATCTTGATGTGAGTAGGAAGGGGAATTGTTTGTTTGTTTGTTTTGTATTTAACGCCGCAGCGGCAAAGGCGCAGCGGCCCTTGCGGCAGACCTCCCGAAGGGTATATGGCGTGGAGGACCGCAGGCTCTAGCTATATACTCAATGTACAAGTCGTTTCCTAACGTCCTCCAAGTCTTGCTCGAGGGTTGCTATGTGTTCTATCCATCCTGTTGGTTTCGTCAGGGTGAACACAGCGATATCGCGTATCTTGGCGAAATAACTGTATGGATTGATTTTGCTTGATGTGTGTAGAAGGGAAGAATCTCAAACGGGTGAAGTGAGGCCGGGTTATAGCCGTAGCCACGGACCGCCACCCGCTTGCCACAGCTAGGTTCCGACGTGTTATTCCGACACATCCCTAGTTCCCACTGGTGCCCTAGTTCCGTTGTAACAATCTGGTTTCCTGATAGTTAGAGGTAGTTTGTCGTTTAGAGGGTAGGTTATAGCCTATCTGTCACAAGAGTGTGTATGAGGCAGTCAACATTAGAGGATAATTGTAATGAGGGTATATATTGATCAATCCATAATGATAATGAAAGTGATGATGATGATCAGAGAAAAGAGATGTCAGGCTATCTGTTGGATTGACGACTGTCTCTGGATAAAGGGATGCTAGAAATGCATTGAATAATATGCAAGAACCGGTGACCAAGGGTAAATACAAGACAGAACCCCGCTCGGACCTGGATAGGAGGAAATCCCTCGATCAAGCAGAACAATCACCTTTTCAATGGACCTCAGTGGTATTGCATCAAATCAACATCGTTTGTCTAACAAATCCTGGCCTGTACATTTAGTTAACTCAGTAATGACTGTAAGCGATGAGTTTCATATAAGCGAGGGGATCCCTAGTTCTGACACATATCTAAGCGTACATCAGTGAGGAAAGTCCAGATAACGACGGGGAGCCGAGGAACCAGCAAGTGGGCGGAAATGAGAGATCAACGCAATCACGAAGTCCGTAGAATCACATATACGCATCTTCAAGCCCTCAAAGATCTCACAAACATTGAACGACTCCAAAAATTGAAAATTGACTTAGGGTTAGGAGCCAACGGGTGCGGTAGCCGGAAGGTCGTGCGTGCCGCTTCGTCCCTCGCCCTCGCGCGGAGGTCTAGAGGGCCACCCAAGCTGCCCCCGACGACATGGCGGGGTCGGACGGCCGCGATGGCCGTCCACCCACCACCTTAAGTGGTGTACCACGTACCCAGCTGTTCGGCGCGTCGCTCAGGGCACGGCGCATGCAGGTAACTCTTTCGACCCACGCTCCTCTGTGCCCCACGCTACGTGACCAGCACATGGAATGAAAATGCCGTGAAGTATCTCCAATCTTTCGGCCGGTCTGTGGTTTCCTGCAGGTGCCCAAGGTGGCCCAACAGCGCTACGCAGCCTGTTTCACCATTATTCATAATTATGCGGCAGGAGCGATCATGTGCCAGCACCGACTCCGGCAACATTGCGGCGCGATTTGCTACCCACCAGCGCACACGGACAATGGCAGTTCTTTGTGGGAAACGCGCCCATCAGGCGCAACACATGGGCACTGAACGTCAACATTTCCCCTACAGACAGCGGACAGCGCACCAGGCGGCTGGCTGAGATCGACGCGCAGATTGCAGTCGTCTGTCATGTCGGTGGGAGCTTGTGGAACTGGGAGGGGGCAGGCAAGGACTTTCCCGCCGCGTGGAAGGAATTCGTCGGGCAGAACAAGGTCTCTCATGAGGCCATCTGCAGATTGTCGATACTCATCGGAGCACCACCTCTACCAGAATCAGAGACGTGGACTGTCGAAGAAGGTCAGCTTCTGATCGCATCCACAGATGGCGTTGCCATCACTGAAGCGGCATTTGCATTCTTCGACTTCGGGCCTAAAGCGCAGGTCTCATCAGATCGAGACCGAAGGCTCTCGGGTGAGAATATCTCACGCTTACGACAGCGGCTTGCCATGTTCAATAGGAACGCTGCCCAGATAAATCATACCTGACTTTTGGCAGAAGATGGGGTGGGGGAGCGTGTCCAAGACTCAGCCGCGCGTGCGACCTGGCCCACATCAGCGCTTCAATCTTGGAACTGGAACAGGTGTTCAACATCACCGTCCATAGCAGGACCATTCCACCTGATAGTACATTCCTCGTAGCAATCGATTTCCGGCTCGCGCTGCCATACAGCACATGGAATATGCTTCAGTAGCTCACAGGCGGAGCTGTAGCCGAGAGGACCTGTGAGAAGGGGGTGGAAAGACCATGGACCGGCCGGACGTGTCGAGATACTTCACCGTACCTCCTCCGATGTATCTTGTGCTGGACACGTCCTGTGGGGCACTACCGTGAATCCCAACCGTGTGAGGTGCATGCTTGCGCCGTGCCTCGATCGCTCCGCCTCCATCACGTCCGGCGTTTGGACTGGTCTTCCCGCGTTAAACCAATTCTTCTGTATGACTCTGTCAAGTCGCCAGGGGCCGCTTGCAGGGAAACCCTGTCTGGCCACGGCGTCGCGCAATCTCCAGCGTGACCGCCAATGAAACAGCCCTGCCTCCGTCCGATGATGGGAGCCAGCCGCCTGAACTAAGGTAAATGGAGGCTGCGCCCAGCGCGCTTTTGCTAGAGGAACGAAGCAGCACGCGGCGACCGGCCGGCTGTCGCATCCGGTGCCCCTTTGAGACAGAAGAGCCCGGTGTGGTGGGAACACCATGCCATGGGCGCCGTAACCCGCGGCGGCAAGGAAGGGCCCAACCATGACGTGCCAGCATCTGGCGGCTAGTAACCGTTACTGAGGCCGGGACAGGGCTTCCTTAGCGGCCGCAAGTGCGGTAATCGCCCGTATATATGAACTCTCCGAATCGAACGAAGGTCGGTACGTCAACATCCAACCATTGTACGCAGCGTTCCTGGGCCTCTTTCATAGTACCGTACAAGAGCTTATTGAGTGCCTTGGATTGCTGAGCGACCAACGTGCTATGAAGATGGAAGGCCCGACGCTCGGCGCCCACGATAAACTCGACAGAGTCGGAAGCCAGAATTCTAGGTAAAGTCAGAGAAAGCTGTGGGCGTTGACAGCGAAGCGTACTCATCGTATTTCAACTTGGCCATACTTAGGACGTGCGATGAATAGCGTCTTGGGGTCTTTTAGCACTGAAGAGCTGATTTCGATGGGAGATCGATGTGATACTGAGTGAACAACGACTTCCAAGTTGTTCGGCCTATGTAAGCTTTCCGACCTGGGAAAACATTCGGTTGACTTCGATAATGATGGCGGGTTTTGCAGCTGATATATCTACTTGCAGATGAGGAGGGGTGCGTTGGTGTTTTATTTATTTAAAACAGCCGGAACGTCCGGCAAGGATGCTGTAAGTTCCATGCGCGAACTTATGGTCGTTTTGCCAGAAGTCGCCGAGGATGTGCAAACAACTTTCGCATGTGCATGAGTGTACGATCCAATCTTCCGCTTGGGGAAGGGATGAGCGCTGAGAGGGCTCTTCAATAGCCCATGTCAAGCATCACTCACTACATGGCCTTCTGTATCAGGCCGAACTACATGATCAATAGCGAAAGAGCACAATGTATTTGGATGCGGTGACCAAGGTGGACCTAATGAGTTTCATTCGCACGCCGACATGGTCCTGATACTTCGTTGTGACCACACAGAGCCCTACATAGATACTTGGCTCATCCCGAGATCCTTGTCGCAGCATTACCGTATGTCGCTTCTTTGATAGGACCTCGCTTCAATGAAGGCCACGCTTTGCGATCGGAGCAACCGCCAGGATTCACCCTGGTAGAAGAAGATCCATAGGCGATGAATTTGCCTTTGTCGGCACTCCATCACAAGACCACTGGCCAACACAGCCACATCAACTTTCGACTGTGTGCCCACATCGCGCAAGCAAGTGACATAGATCGCTGCCATGGCGGCTTGTCCCTTGGATTTTTCGATAACTCCGGGGATCCCGGTCTCCTGCAGGGCTAGCGGAACGGCACATGCTCCACCAGAATCCGTGTGACGGTTAAGATCAGGTCCACCTTTGAACAACAGCCGAGGTGCCACTCGGAACGGGCGACCCCGCAGCCGGCCGGCGTCGGGAGCCGAAGCCAGGATCCGGTTAAAGACGAAGGATGCGGTCGTCATTAAAACCAGGCCATTCCCAGGAAATACACCAGACGCCAGACGACAGCCAGCGATGGACATCGTCGTAGATGATGACGAATGAACGCACAATGCACACTTACGATGCTACGATATAGCGGAAAAACATCCGGTCTTACCGTTGTGGCAATACTCCTCCTGCGCGACCCGAACATTGACTACGACATCGTTGCCGTCCAGAAGCGCGGAAGAAACCCCTTCAGCGCAACGACAGTCGCCAGATCAGTGCGCGATAAAAATGGCGGAGCACCCCCTGTCTCACTGCACACAGTGAACGGCACAACGGATTCAAATGCATCCACAGGCAGAATCCCGGAGTGGGAGTCTGCCGTACTGTCTTGGAGGAAAGAGCGCGTCTAATCTGAAGGAGTGGTCGTCATGCGTCAGCTTTGTCAAAGAGACGATCAAGTTTGACATGCACACGGAGAGGCTGGACGCACAGATCAACCAGCAGCTAAATCACACTCAACCTACATGAACAAACTAACTAGCCGACGACACCCCCACGCACCCTCGTGCCAGCGACAGCATGACTGGTTTCGGCTGCCGACAATAGCCCGGCGGAGACTCTGACAGCAATCTTCGACATAGCCTGTTACTGACCCCACGATCAATCACGCCATTGGCAAGTAGTATTGAAGATGACACGTGAGCAGACGTACGGCACTCGTATAGCTTTGCCGGGGCGTAATAATATGTACGTACGTTCGAAGAGACTAGCGGTGCGCGTGCTTTCGTGCCTTCATCGTGTAACCTTTCGCAGGATCTTCGTCATGCGATCGAGTTCCGTCGTCGCATTCTCTGTGAGCGGATGCTCGTGGCCTAGAGTCGAATAAGCCGCCGCTACCAGAGTCTCTTGCAGACGGACGGCTTCTTCCAGCCTTTGCCGATCTCTTCTGTCTAAGCTTAGGGAGAAGATGATAGTGGTCAAATGGTTGCCCACGACGATCTTCTCCAGCCCGTGGCTGCCTTCTGACTGATTGAGAATGTCATACGACTGCCTGGACAGTGCCTCCGCATCTTCCAGCCTGCCTTTACTTCGGTATGCGGCGGCGAGGTTGTGCCTCGGCATAGCCGTGCAAAAGTGCGTCTCGCCGAATTTGTTCTGATTCCATTTCAACACTTTTTCAAACAGAGGTTCCGCTTCATCCACCCGGCCTCGGTCCTGAAGCCAGTTGGCGTAATCACTTGTAGCGCCGATCATCTCCGGGGCGTCCGAATGTGTCTTGCGGACGGCTTCTTGCATCTTCTTGAGGACGTCCCGCTGCAAGTCCTCGGCTTCGTCGAGTCTTCCTTGCCTGACGCGCACGCTGGCAAGGTTTGCCTTTGAGAGTGTTGTGAAAGCATGCTCCTCGCCAAAGACCCGGCCCGCGGTGGACAGCACGCTCTCGAATAGGGTAGCCGCAACGTCGGTGTCGCCCAGGTCCAGGCGTACGGCGGCCAGGTTTTGAATGGCAGTCAGTGTCTCAATGTTCTCCGAGCCGAAGCTATGTTCGAGATCTTGGACAACTTCCCGCAGCAGGTCCGTTGCTTCCTGAAGGTCGCCATTCGTTCTCAGATCCAGTGCTCTCTCGTGTTTCAACTGCCATGGCTTGGGGTCGTCGTCGCTAGTGATGATATTCTCGCCGTTTTTTGAGTGTTCGCCTGCGGGTGCTGGCAGGCTGCCATCGGTCGCCGTCGGGTTCATGTCATCTCCTCGGGCGGGACGTGCTGCAATCCGCCGTGGAAGAGAGCCGTAAAATCCGCAGTTGTGGTGGGCAAATGGCGGGGTCCTTGATTGCTGAAGCCTCTTGCCAACAAGACGACACCGGGAGGCTGAACAGGTTTGGACGTTAAGGACTTGCTCAAATTTCTGGGTGATGAGCCTTCGGCTACGGATTTAGTGAGTACATGCCAGCTCCCATTGGCGCGTAATCGAACAGTCGACAGGTGGCCCTCGCCTCGGCAGAGAAGAGAACTCTACCAACACAATCATCATGCAGCAGCTGTGGGCGTCTGAAGGTTCGGCTTCACACTACCTGGCAGCTGCGACAGGCCCTGTACCCGTAACATGAATGGCGGAGGCCTATGTACCGTGCGGACGAAGCCCTGTTGGTTGGCAAGCCCATGCGCACAAAAGTACCCGACTCGAGTCCTCGGCTGTGGCATGTCACCCGCGCCATGCCAACCGCTCTTCAAGCTCTGCCCCCGCGAGTGGTCCGTATCAGCCCATGAATGTGGCCTGTAGTCCAGATGCGACGCACATTCCAGACTCCAAAGCAAGAAGAGATTCTCGTCAGCAGCAGGGAGAGACCGCTTCACGAAGATGACCCAGTCGCCCGCGTTTTGGTGCCGAACAAAGCGGTAGTCTTGTCTTATGGCTGGGATGATGCAAAAGGCTGGCGGCGATCTAGGAAGCAGGACGCAGTTCTTATTGCGCTGCGAGACGCCCAACTGGGATCTTCGCGGCGTAGGCGGCTACGACGTGAATGAGGTACTGCACCTATTAACCTTCGAAGCGTGGTCAATGCAAAGGTGTCTCCCAAACAAACTCAACCTGAGCAACCCTCACGGCACTGAGGGAGACGCCAAATACCACCTTACGTGAGCCTCGGGAGCTACGGACAGAAAGATCCGAGTCTGTGGGAATATCAACTACCTTCAAGATCTTGCTCCCATCGATGAACCCATCCGGCCGCGACCAGATGGAAAGCAGCCCGGTCGCTGTTGACGCAAAGTCGATATGGAGAGAAAGCCTGTCAATCTGAACATGCAATGGCCCTTGTCCCACTCGCGTGTAGCAATTCCATGGCAGATCCAGCTCAGTGATCATGACGGAAGATGGCGTTTGAACAGGCCACGAGTGACGCCTCGGTAGCCAGGGATTGACGGCATTGCTGTGCCGCGTTGGGTGCACTTCTTCCTCAACTTCCTTGCGTCGTTCCTCCAGGCTCGACTTAGCTCCGCTCGGCAGACATGCCCGGCTCTCAAGCGGATATCGGTAGATGGTTCGTCGCCCGTTTTTCAGCCCTTCTATCGCCTCCCGCATGTCCTTCGTCATGCCTTGGACCAAACCCTGAAAACTGTCCGTCTGTGTGGCGGTCATCCACCCAGCATCGGGCAGAGTCCATTTCTCGTAGAGCCGACCATGGGTATGAGACACCACGTAGCGGCCATGCCTGCGTATGAACAGGTCGCACAGATAGCAGGCGGACTTGCTGCATCCGATTGCTCGCGGCGTCGGCGTATGTGGATGTTGTTCCAAGTAGAAGACCTGTTGGATCTCTGCGTGCACAAAGCAGTAGTGGGCAGTCCCTGGACGACGGACGCCTGAGGGCGAATCCAAAGCCCTCACGTCGATGTTCCTGAACACCCGCCTGTAGTCGGGCTTCCTTGCCACTCGGGCCAGGTCCCTGCATGTGAAAAAGTATCTGGCCAGCTTGTCGACCTGGCGTATCTCGGGGCTCTCGGCGAGCTGTAGTTGAACGCCAACAGAATTCAAATGCTCCTCGACCGAGTTTGTGTTGCCTAAGCGGGCGACTTGCGCGCAGCTCATAATAATCGTCTTGAGGGCGTTCCGCAGGGCGTCGGCTTTGATGGGATGCTCGACAAGGTTGAGGGTGTCTACCAAGATCTTGAGCCTGGCAAGGAGTGGTGCGATTTTCTCAGGGGACTGTGGTGGTTCCCCAATCTCAAGAATGCATTTCTGCAATCTGTCTTGCAATGAAGGCTGCGGTGTTTTGAAATGGCGAGGCTGTTCAATCCACGGTGGGCGCAACCGGCCAAGAACGCGGGTGCTACTAAAGCGTAGCACGATGTCGAGTAGCTCTTGAACCGTCTGCTTTGGACCGCCTACGAGCGCATCAGGACCCAATCGTGGGAAACTTCAGGTAACGAACCTTCTCGACTAAGCTTGCTTAGGCGGGCCGTAAGCCGCACAAGCCCATCAATGACACTTGACGATGGTGTTGTGTTTCCGGCAAGTGCAACCTGTAGGCCTCCGGGACATTCGCGCAGGGTCACCGTAGAGACGAACTTGCCCCCCTCTTCGTGATGAGCGAGGAACGCAATGGAGTCGGCCGTCCGAATCTCATCCTCAATGGAAAGAGCATGAGCGTGCGAACCCGGTGCCAGTCCCTCACGGTAATCTCTTGAGTCGGATGGGATCTCAGTCAGCCGTCGCAGGGATGCAATGGTTTGATGAAATTCAGCCTTCAACGTCGGGGTCCAAAAGTTGGACGGAATCTCCATGGCTGGCGATCACCGTCGTGCACGAGTACTGGACTAATGCTTGGAATCAATATTCGTTCGAGGCGTTTTTTTGAGATCATCGGCTTGCTTCATAGACATGTTCTTTTGACATCCACCCGTCGTGATGGCGCCTTGGTGTTTACTGTTGGCTGGTTCCTGCCTGGGCATGGTGGTGTGCAGCCGCCTTTGGGCGCGTGCTTCCAAACGCCAACACATCTTGGCCGATCCCCCCCGTCCCTTAAGGACCAACGCCAACAGACCTATCCATGTCGCGCGGGGTCGGTAAGGGCGACTGTGTTTGTCCAGCCATCCGCGGATACCTTCTCGAGACTGCAGGTCTGGGCGACGACCAACACTCCCGTGCAGAGCAAGGACAGGCAATGGGAAACCCAATGACGGTGTCTTGGCTAGAGTATGGGCTACACCAGCGACATGTCGGCTAGAGTGGCTGCCTCACATGCATGTTGAAGGTACCCAGGGAAGGGTGGTTACATCAAGCACGTCGCCTTAGAAGAACACCGCGTTGACGGCACGGGCGGCTCGCCGGTCACGACGGAAATGTCAGCCAGCATAGGCATAGTCACTAGCGGACACGACATCTTCCCTAGTATGCAAGTCGGTTGGCGACGACGTCTGTTTTTCCTGCTGAGTGGTTCAAATATCGCCCGGCCTCACGCGGACTCCCTGCAACTGCTGGCCTCGTCGGCTTCACCACAGGCGTCGACTGATGAAATACCAAGCAGCAGGTCGATGGCTTGTCAGGCTGCCGATAACGACCTTCACCGTTGGATCTCAGACGTACTCATCACCTGTCCGGCCGCGACAAGCCCGACAGGCAGTGACGGCGGCTCCTTATGTTGCCGACATATACGGAAGCGCGAAGCCAGATCACCCAAGCTCCTATCACTCTCCACTTACTTATCCAACCTTATAGCGGAACCTTATCACCCCATCACTCTTCCCCACCACGAACGACGGGGCCTGCAGACCCCGCATTGTTAGCGACAAAGCCCGCGATAGCTCCATTAGCCACCCGTGATGAGCAGCGCTAGCAGGCAAACGCACGCACTCAAATTCTGGCCAGAGTTGTTTCGCCCACATTTGCCCAGATCATATACAGCGGCCTTGCCCAAGATTGTATCATGGGGATGCGATCCATCCGACTTCCAAATTCCTTTCTCTCCGCCATCGCACATCCTCTGTTCAACTACATGATGCTTCCCAAGGATGACCCTGAAGAGTTTGTGCGCCCCGTGCCTTGCCCACGGGATGGCGACGCTACCCCCAATCACCGCCGGAGTACTTATGCCGGCGCACTCGCTTTCAATCTTGTCGCGTTCGTGCTTCCCGCCCTCTACGGCACCCGTTCCAAGCTCTGGGTCGCCAACATCGACTCCTCCCTCGTCGTTACCACGGACGCGTACACCTACATCGGTGTCGTGGCCGAGGTCCTCAACGAAGGTCTCCCCCGCGCGGCATGGGTGATCATTGGCGACAAGGCCTCCCGCTCCCTGACGCAGAGGCTGCAGTTGACGCATACCCTTGTCATTTTCCAGTCCGTCCTGGGGCTTATCATGAGCATCGCCTTCGTGGCCGGCGCGGAAACATTCGCCAAAGGCTTTGTGCCGGCCGAGGTCCGCGACGCAAGCATCACCTACGTCCGCATCGGAGCCTTCAGCGCGCTGAGCAGCGCCATCGAAATGGCTGTATCGTCGGCCACGAGAGCACTGGACCGTCCCGACGTGCCCTTGATCATCAGCTCAGTAAAGTTCGCCGTCAACATTGTCCTAGACCTGCTAGTGATATCCAAGGTGCACGTTGGGTCACATCAACCAACAGTCAACCTGCAGGCAGGGATCCAGCTTGCATGCAACCTCGTCTCCGCCTTCGTCGGTCTCGCGTACTTCCTGTGGAGGCACACTCTTCCCTTTCAGCGGCACCGACGTGACAATCCTGATGCAGGCGGGACGACACATCCGAGTGCGAAGGCGCTCTTCATCCTCCTCCGTCCCGGCGCCGTAACCTTCGTCGAGTCGGCGATCCGCAACGCGCTCTACCTCTGGCTCGTCACCAATGTCGTCTCGATGGGATCGACGTATGCGACGGCGTGGGGCGTCTTCAACACTATTCGGTGGGGTCTCGTCATGGTTCCCGTCCAGGCCCTGGAGCAGACGTCCCTGGCCTTTGTTGGCCACGCATGGGGCTCCTGGAGACGCAGCATAGGTGTGGAGACCAGGCAGCCAAAGGCAGAAAGGGGCAGTATCCTCGGGATCGCAAGACCGGCGCTGAGCTCCTTCGCCATAGCCATCGCCGTCGAGGTGCCGGTGTGCTTGTTCCTGACATTCTTCGGCGTTCGGCCATTCGCGCGGTATCTCAGCGGCTCGGACGAAGTTGCCGACGTGACTGCGATGATGTGGCGGACGATTGACTGGTGCTACATCCTGTACGCCATGTCGACGATGCTGGCGACCATCCTGCTGGCCACCCGACCGCGGTGGTACCTCTGGCAGAGTCTGGCGAGCAATCTCCTGTATGTGTTGCCGTGGGCGGTCGTGTGCCAGACGGCACGGCTCTCGGCCGATCGTGCGTGGACGTATCATAGTCTGGTCTTCGGTGGGAGTCTCGTGTTCAGTTTCATTGACGTTGTCATCGTTGATGGTCTCTGGGTGTGGACTCTGATGACAGGCCGAATGAAGCTCGACGTGTTCCGTGGGTGAGCGCCTATGCCTTCGTCGCGGGGCCGTTCGAGGCTTCGCATCTTGAAGGCGCCGACAACTAAGGGTGCAGATGGCATGTCCTGCGAGGGAGGCGCCAGGAAAGGTGTCTGTCTATCATCATCAAATGGAGCAGTTAATACTACAGCCAATGCCTGCTAGCATCAAGAGTCTGCAAGCGGCCAGTGTTGATGATTCATATCCGGTTGAGATAGGACATGGTTCCTGGGATTGCTGGATTGTGTTCTAAACTCCCTTCGTCTACCGCGCAACTAGCCATCGAACCTGGCAATCCTACACACCCGTACTATCTCCGTCAACGGCGTCGAGCCTTGTTTTGCTGTGCCCTTTGCCACAAGCCCGAAGCTGCGGAACGCTAACGCTGCTTCGGGAGCAGCGCGTCTGTAGATATGATCCGGAATTGGCCTTCTACGGCAGTCCGCCGCTGTGGGGGTGACACCACGCGCGACGATAATTTGCAGATGGAGTCATTGGAGACGTTTTTCTCCGCGACGAAGCTGTCCCAGGCAGCGGGAAAGTCCTTGCAGCATCCCTTCCACGTCCACAAAATCCCGTCGACTTTGGTGATAACGACCGAAAAAGGACTTCGGAACAAAGTAGCGACCTGAGGCGACCTTCGGTGGTATGCTCTGGGCACCACCTTCCGGCGGACCTGCGGAAGCGACACCATGCAGGACTGCGATAGAGAGTACACCCCCGGTGATCCTGTAAGAGAAGGATGGAGGCGCTCAGCAACCCAGGCCGCCAGCTGAGTAGCGCTGTGGGGCTGGCATTGAGCGCCTGCGGGAGAGACCATGGACAGTACTTCACAAAAGGTGCTGGGTACACCATGTGGGACATCACTGAGCCCGCGAATCGAGAGAGCGGGTTATGCGCCGGGCCTCGAGCGGGTTGGGGATTGGCCTCGGCCGCGACCCCGGCAAGGGCGGCCTGTGGAATTCCGGCTACCGCACCCGGTGCCTCAGCATCTCAGCCCTTTCCAACGAACACTTCGCGGAAAGCCAGTGGACACTCCGGGGGTGGCTACCCTGTGCCTGGGGTGGTGTACACGGCGGGCGAGGCGACAGGCGGCAACAACGGCCGTAGCGGTCACGTCCGGGCATCCGGCGGCTACGCGTGCTTGGTGAGCCGCCGCGCTGGTGGGGACAGTTGATTCATCCCTTAAGCCCGGTGCCGTGGCAGGTTTCTCCCAGCAATAGTACATAGTAGACGCTGATGCTGTAGCGTGTCCTGCCAGAAGCACAAAGCAGGGCCCACTTGGCGCAGTGCCAACGGAACCCTTGCCTTCAGCTGCAGGAGTCATCCAAGATGATCTCTTGTAGTTCATCAGGTGGAAAAACCAGAGAGGGGTCACCGTTTCCGTCGTGGTTTCTGGAACCCGTTTACGCTGTTGCTTGTTGGAACAATAGTGGCCCTGTACTGCGTACTGTAGTGGTTCCGAAGAGCCTTTGTGACCTTTCGGTCCCACGGGTCGGGACGGGATGCTGAGCACTGCTCGAGTGCTGATCGGCGAGAATTGTTAGCGCAGTATGCGGCTTTCCATACTGTACAGCATAAAATGGCGCCTGCGAAGAAAATGAGTGCACACCCATCGTACCCAAGAGCTTCTTTAGCCTCAATAACCTCAATGCTGTCCAAGGAAGTACTCCAGATAGGTGCCTAGGTAACTCTGAGGGTGAGAGCTGTTTTCTGATCATGTTCAATCGTTTATTGTACTGTACTTACTTACGTGCGGAATAAGCGCTCTAGGGAGCTCGATGTAAATGGGTGTTGAATTTCTTCGCCCAGTGGGCCCGCCACTGAAGTACACCTCTGGGGAATCAATTATTCACTCAGCAGGGGGGGCCAGACAGTGGCAAAGGAGCAAGCACTGGACTATCAGGCTTGGCGACTGCCTGGTCTGCTGGTGGTACGACTCGAATGCTCCATGACAGCTCGGGCAAGGACAGCAATCTCAGTCGCTCGCATGGAAATCTCTGGGCTCTAATTCTGCCGGCCCTGGAAGATGATGCTGAGGTACGGGCATGCAATTTAAATCGATGTTGACTGTATTTGGACTCGCCGCAATGCCTTGTGGCCAGGACATTTGTCTGGACGGTCCCGTCAGTGCCGCTGGGGGCCGATCTTCAAACCTCGCGTCGCAGCGCCCAGCGAGCCGACCGGTTCATAACCCGTCCCCCCCCCGGGGTCGCGGCGCTGAACCCTATTGCAACATACCTATATTCTTGAGATGCCTGTCTATGTAACTTCCTGGGCACGTCGTCGTCCAGGTCATCCTACAGTAGCTAACGAAAAGGGCTTCATCCTCAATTCAACACTCTTCCATGTTTCCGCACGGACCCGCCTGTTCTTGGCGCTTACACTGTACGATCTCGTACGGCTATACCAGTCTCCGATCTGATGTAGCTTATGGCTCTAGTGCAGAATCCACTTCTTGATTATCATAGTCCTTGATAAGGGTCATTGTGGATACACAAGTAGGAGCAGAATCCAGATCTTATGTCATGACAGATTTATCCTAGCTTATCCACCTAATCATAGTCGCCCGACTACTGTACGACGTCGTATGTGCACCAGAGACATATTGGGACTATCTCGTCGCCAGTACCTGGCTAGTTACCTCTGAAGCCGAATCTGTCGTTTAGATAATCCAGAAGCCGCGATTACGCATCCAGATCGTGGAATGTATCTGCTCTTGCATCACGAAATGGCGTTTCTCAGCTTCTGCAGCTATTATTATGCGATAAGGGGGTTATCAGCTGGCTTATTTTTTCACATCGTATATGAATCCTGATGCAGTCCATGGAGGTGCTCGCTGTCGACACACCTATCCTGCCTCAAGCCATCATTATGTCGCCGCCTTCTAATTCGATGATTGACGATGGCTTCGAAGGCCAACACACGGCGCGATCAACTCGAAGTCTCTCGTCGTTCGACTTTGAAGAAACCGAAGCAACAGACAGTTACGACAACGAAGGTCAACAAACACTTGCAAACGACAGTGACTTCCGTTCCCCCGGACTTCGTGACATTGACCACATCGAGTTGCAAGGAACTCACGTGCCTTACGTCGTCGAATGGAAGTGGACGGCCAACAACAGAACAATCACCAAAGACTCAGAGCATAACATCACCATCACCCCACAAGCACTCTGGGAGAGGCAGTTGAAGGAACAAGTCCAGGAGGTTCTGAGTAGAAAGCTGCCACCCCACAAAACCTTCAGACTGGTCGATTCAGATGTGGTCGTGTCTGTGACGGATCGATCTCAACGCGATTTCGTTAAGCGGTTTAACGAACTCAATATTGACTGGACGCTGGTTGAGAGTCAACTGCAAGAATGGAGCTATTTGACTCGAGTTAGGAAGAGGCTAAGGGTTGACGTTTCCTTTAACTTTGTTCTCTCACGCCAAGAGACCCCGTTAGCTGGTCGTACCAAGCGCAGGCGCAGGTCCGTTTCCAATCAGATGCTCTCCGATAGAGCCTTGCAGATCGACGCCGAAGAGTCAAGCACCAGTCTTGCGCCGGTTTGGCCAAGCGTGTACAACCTCATGCGTTGCACAGGCCCGCCTTATCGTGTTGGGCCGTACTGCTAGCGGGACAGAGCAACTCATAAACATTATCGACTCAAAACGCATCATCTGCGAAGTCTCGTTAAGTACGCTGAAAGTGAGGGTGTGTTAGAGACGCATGATGACTTGCTGGACTTTCTGCGAGATCAGCTATATGCAGAAGAAGAGAGCTACAGTTGCAGACGACGAAGACTTGACTCGACAGGAGGCCAGCAGCATGATGATGTGGCTAACCCGGTCGGCTTAGCTGTCCCAGAGTCTGCCTCTCTTCCATCAACTGCAACGCCTGCCGCCAACCCATTCGGATGCCACCGCGACATTCTTGACATCCCGGGACTACGCGACGATGCCATGAAGTTGTATACCGAGTAGCAATGCTCAAAAGTCTGTGATGAGGGCCTCAAGCTTGACTTTTGCAGGGCTTGCGACGTAGCTCTGGAAGATGGCCTCGACCTGGAGCTGATACACCAAGGCTAAGATGCGGCATTCTTCGTTGAGAGAGGTGTGAGAAGGGGCGTTGCCCTCCGGTTCATTCAAGATATCAAGAAGTGGGCACAGCAATGGGCGAGTGAATCAAGTTGCTGAAGACGCTAGACTAATGAAAATTCCATCCTACGACGGTTTTCATGGCTCCTCGATAACATGTCCAGCATTGCGAAAGTGTCCCTCTGCGCTGGACTTTCGTCCACCAACAATGTCCACACACCATTCCAAAAACGCCCCAAAGTCTTGCTCGGGAAGATCCTCGTATTCCACCCAAACTCTCTTTATAAACATCTTGAGCTCTGCGGAAAACTCCTCGATCGGGTTGAAGTCGGGTGAGTACGGTGGAAGGTAGACAAGCTTCACTCCAGCTTCTACGCACATCTGCTCTAGCCTTTGCGAATGGTGGATGGACGCGTTATCCATCACCAGAACCGACTTCGGCTCAGGCTATTTGCCATAATGGCATAGCAACTGCGCGATAAAATCCTCAAACAAGGCGCAGTTGGTCGATCCTTAGTAGACACGCGAGAGCATGACGCCGTCCTGGGCATATGCTGGTAGAATATGACATCAGCATTCACAACCATACCATGACTTCTGCACAGGGGCCAGCCCCTTGGGCGACCAGCCTGTGCGTCGATGGCCGGCCCGCTTATCGCACCCAGACTCATCAATATACACCAGATGGTACGATCGGAAGTCAGAGAGGTTGTGGAGGTAGAAGTCGCGCAAGTCGTCGTTGCGCTGCTTGGCCACTTAGCGAATCGTCTTCTTCATCCAGCCTGCTGACGCTAACGCCTTACTTATGCATTATGTTATGATAAGCACTTCAAACTCCTTCCAGATGAAGCTGGTCATCTCGTCCTGGTATATATATGGTTTTTCAGTTAGTTGCGTAAGCAGTGCTTAGAGGACAGGGACTGTAATCATTCGCAGCCTGCCGACGGCGTTAGACGGGGCTTTCGTTATACCAAAGTATTGGAGGTTAGACCTGATGTGGCTGACGGAGTGAGTGCTGCAGCTGATGAAGCAGGCTATCTAGGCATTTGTTAGTGATTTGCTGACGATTATATTGCAGATGAAAATGTGCTGCAAAACTGCAAGATTAGGCGCCATCACAGGATTAGGGGCTTGTCGCTGATGCTGAGCGACTAGAAAGATAGGTGTTGCAATAGGAGCGATCGCTGAGAACGGGTCTGGAAGGCGCATGATGGACGGAGTTCTAGAACGTTCCACGGTCTTGGAGCTGTTAGGAGCTGTCTTGTGGAGAATATAAGTGCTGTTCTGGCGTAATCGCAGGGATAGATTGAAGTGGAGTGTTGTGATTAGGAGGCGTGCCGTTTGGGCCTGCGAAATCCAGATCTGTACCAAGGCATGATGATTCGTAGTTTTGGGTGATCAACAACAAACCAGCCCTTCACAGCCTGCTGATTACTGCAATAGGCATTCTCATCGATTGAGCAATGGAGTGGATTACATCACCGCGAGCGCGTCCAGAAGTGCATGCTAACAGTTGCGGGACTTGGCAGTTTCTTCTATCATGATTCGCCCGCGGCGCAGCACTCAGCCGCATAAGGCTGGTGGCAAGAGGGATTTCCCCTCTTGCAATTGATGACTTACCTGAGCGACGATATTGAACGTCAGGTCTATATTTCCACAGATTGACATAGCGGCCTAGTTTCATTCCTGCTGCTTCTGACGCTCTAAGCGATTCTTACTACTGCAGACTACTATCGTCTGACTGATCCAAAAATCCAGGCTGCTAACTGAAGATAACGCAGGAATAGAGCTGCGACGACTATAAGGTGGCATAGATCTGTCCGCTAGAGGTCGAGCAGATCGCAGCGATAGAGATGTTGGACGAGGAACATCCTGCACTTCCGAAGCCCCCAGCAGACCATAACGTGTACAGCCTTAGGAGCATCAACGGCCACAATATCGTTATCGCAGGTCTACACTAGCCTGGCAACTGCCCTGCGGCTACGGTTGTGGCGCAGATAAGGATAACGTTTCCCAACTTGCGCTTCGGTCTTTTGGTTAGCATTAGCGGTGGAGTCCCTGTTGACACAGATGATGGGATGATACAGCTAGGACATGTTGTTGTGAGCAAGCCTGCAGGTGGACACTCTGGCGCTCTACAGTACGATCATGGAAAAGCGAGAGATGGTTACTTTGAGCGGACAGATGCCCTGGCACCACCACCGGCAGTTCTTCTCAATGCTGCGCAGGCGCTAGCAGTGCAGCGCGCAAGGCTGGATGTCAATCTGGTGCAGCATGACGTCCGTCGAATCAACACGACACGTCGTAGGCTTCGACGATTCCAGTATCCTGGCGAGCAAAACGATTATCTTTTCCCACCACATTACGAACACCATCGTCAAGGAGCATGCAACACTAAGTGCGACCTATCGAAGCGTATACCTCGAGCGAGCGATGACGACGACACGTTTGTTGTTGTGCACAGGGGCAATATCGCATCTGGAGAGCTGGTGGTGAAGGATGCTTTGCTGAGGATACACTAGCTCAGCAGGATAGGCTATTATGCTTCGAGATGGAGGCTGCCGGGGCGATCGCTGACTTTCCCTGCCTTATTATACGCGGCATCTCGGACTACTGCGACTCGCATAAGAACGACATGTGGCACGGGTACCCGGCAGCCGTGGCAGCAGAGTATGCTCGGCAGCTCTTCTTCCACTTGCCGGTAGATGAGGTGCAGCGGTAAGAGGATTCGTCAGATACGGCATGAGGATCATCAGTTTTAGTAGCTAATATAACCAACCAGATGCTCTGGTAATGTAACACAGACAGCGTCTTAATTTATACTCCCCTTCAAGCTGCCAGGAGTCAATAGCGTCAGCCACTTTGTGGCTAGACATGAAGAACTCGGACGTCTCCACAAAGAACTGGAGTATACTGGAAAGCGTCGGTTGGTTGTTCTGCACGGTCTGGGTGGCATAGGAAAGACTCAGACAGCAATCGCATTTGCGAAGAAACATCGCGATGATTACTCAGTGGTTTTATGGCTCGACGCCAGAGACGTAACGGCACTCAAGCAGAGCTACCAACGCCTAGCCCAGAGAGTTGTCAGAGAGACTGCTTCTCTTGCATACGTCCAAAATGCAATCGCTAACGAAGATCTCGATGGAATAGTTGACTCGGCCAAGCGTTGGTTAGATGACCCTAGGAACAACCGTTGGCTGGTCATCTATGACAACTATGATGATGTTTTATTAGATAGCCATATCACTAACGATCGAAGTATCCGATGTGCCGCAGAGATGGCGCCTATCTCCAGCAAGACAAGCCAAGCTGAAGCAGCAAGTTCAAAAGCGTACGATATCCGCTCATACCTCCCCGAAACCGACCACGGCGCCGTCATTATCACGACCCGCTCTGCGACAGTGAAGCTCGGGCAGTTGATTCGGCTACGTAAGTTGGGTGATATCAACGATAGCTTAGTGTCACGGGCTAGAGCCCGGCCGAGATCTCCGGCTTTGCCGGAGCAGTTACCGAGATCCGGCTCCGCCGGATCCACTATTCTACCGTGGCACACCGCCTAGCCCGACCACGTATCTCCGTAGCTAGGTGCCCACCCTTGTAAAGTCCTTCTCCTCTTCAGCTTAGAATAGTTAATCGACGGCACCTCTACGTTGAACAAGCCTAGGGGCCAGCCCCTTACACTTAGCAATACTAACATCAACATCCGGTCGTGATCATTTCAGCCAGGGTATATCACTACAAAGAAAAATTTGAATAGGGCTAAATTATTGAATAGATCCTGACGCTGCGACGCTGGCACGACGGTTCGACGGACTTCCGCTTGCCCTCTCAACAGCTGGTGCCTACCTAAGCCAAGTGACAACGACCTGTGCTGAGTATCTCCGACTATATAAGGAATCATGGCTGCGCTTGCAGAAAGAAAGCCCCCAACTTTTAGAGTACGACCGAGCGTTGTATTCTACTTGGGAAGTCTCATTCAGACATATTAAGCAGCAAAGCGAGGGTGCAGCTATGCTCCTACAATTTTGGGCGTATTTTGATAGCGAGGACCTATGGTATGAGCTTGTCCGGGAAGCAGCGTCAGAAAGACCTACTTGGCTACAAGAGGTGACAGCAGACCAGATCAATTTCAACACATTGATGAGAGTTCTCTGTGAACATGGACTAGTAGAGGCGGACCCACCTACAAAAGAGGTGGGAAGAGAATCCCACGGATATAGTGTACATAGGTGTGTTCACGCATGGATTATGTATGTGCTGAATCTAGGAGTGGACAAGGAGATGGCATGGATAGCGATGAGTTGTGTAGCATCACACGTACCGAGTAAGGAGCAAGGGGAGTATTGGTTAGTTCAAAGACGGCTTTTACAACATGCGGATCAATGCATTATCAAGGTGGCCACTAATGCGGAGCCGGAGACGAAGGAATGGATGTTCAATTCTTTTGGCAACCTCTACTCGGACCAGGGCCGACTTAAAGAGGCTGAGGCGATGTACGAACGGGCTCTTCAAGGCTACGAGAAGGCACTAGGGCTAGACCACACGTCAACACTCGACACAGTCAACAATCTAGGCATCCTCTACTACAACCAGGGCCGTCTCAAAGAGGCCAAGGCCATGTACGAACGGGCTTTTCAAGGCTATGAGAAGGCGTTGCACCCAGATACGCTTAGAACATATGTCCCTGCCCTTAATGCCCTAGAAAATCTTGGCCGTCTATTTGAGCAACTAGGTGCTATAGGTAGAGCTCTCGAGCACTATGATCGCGCTAGAACGGGTATCGCTGATGTATTTGGTTGTGGAAGTGAGCGGTATACTTACTTGTCTGATCAGATTCACAGGTTACAGCTTCCAAGGCAAGCCCCGGTTCCGCCGCCTCGCGTGGCTACTGATCATAGCTTGAGATATAAGTTGAAGGATTGGAAAGAAAGGCTGAAACGTGCGTAGCTCAAAATTGAGAGCTGATGCTTGAGATGCTTTTGGGACACAACTATAGTAATGTGGGCGGCGGTGGTCGTATTTAGAGTATTAGTTGCGGTCATAACTTGCTTTATGCTCAGAATAATGAGACCTAGCGTAATATATATGAATCTGCATAATCTGGTCCGCAGAAAACCCGATGCTCGTCATAATCTGGGTAGCTTACTGTGGAGCTGATCGGTTTGTAGCGGGATTGATAAGATAAGGGTACTTACTGTGCTAGGCGCCAAGAAGTCAAAATGTCCGTGCGGACAAAGACGAGAGAGTTGCGGAGGATGAAGCCCTTTCCGTTAGCCACTGTACACCTTAACGGTCTTGCTAAGAGGCTCCATGCCTCTGGCATCATCCCCAACCCTGCCGCCGACCGCACTCTCACCGAGTTTGGACATGGTTTCAGCCGCGCTCAGCCCTTGTTCAACTTCGTTGATGTTGGCCCCGGCAAGGAAGCCGCCGACCATAAAATTCGCGAGACTCTACGCCTCATGGTTCGCAACAACCAGTGCAAGCACATCTTCTTCGGCCCCTGCCATGATAACGGATACCTACCCGTCTTGGGGCCTTATGATGTAGGTCCAGGGATAAATTCGCGCCTGACGCTTATCGAGACCACCGCGGCCGAGGAGGGCTTCAAAAGCTTCATCTCCGTCGAATCACGTTTCCTTCGATATTTAGATCCGAGAAGTTGCCCGAGCGCATGCGGTGATCCGATTCCGGCATACCACACTCGTCGCCCCGGGCAAACGGCGCCGGGAGCAACGGAGACGCCGGCTCATTAGTGAAACACAGTCCGAAAGGGGCCCGGCCGCCTCTTCTTCCGAGCCCGCAGTCTTCGGGCGGCGGCGCGGATACCGCCAGCGCCTGGGCTACTGTCTCTACTGGAAAGACAATTGATGTTTCCTCCAAAGAGCTAGCTTCCAAGAAGTACTATCCTCTCAATGTCAGTAGCCAGCGTGTCGACGAGCAGCTCCTGCTTGTTGACCAAGCGGTTGAGGAGCAATTTAGGGAACGCACGCAAAAGTCGGGCAAAAACCTATGCAATGATGACCAACTACATGGATCCTGTCCAGCTGGCGATGCTTGCGTATTCCTACATATTGCAAAGCTACGTCCAGGAGAACTGACACTGCTTGAGAAAAAGGTGGGCACTAGCGGCCCCCACACCCTGCGATCTTGCTAATCACCTTCAAGTCACGGGGCATCCCGTGCGATTACATGTCAGGCTGTCAAGATGCTAACTGCATGCTGGGTCACCACTGTCGGTGGCTCAATAGCTGTAGCTATAGCCAGTGTCGCTTCAACGGCTATGTTGACATCGACCCGGTATGCCGTTGCTATTTATTGACTATTTGACAGCATTGAGACCTGACATACGCCGTGCAGAAGCCTCGCGTCAAGTTCTTCGAGGACGGAACGACCCAAATGCTGGCGTCTTGAGCAGTAAACGCGCGACTCACATCCGTCATTGAGTGCATCGCTATTGCCATGGTATCAAGGGATCACATACGCAGTACAATATGTCGCGGAGACCTAGCAGGGAGTTTAGATCAATTCACAATACTGGAAGTAAATGGCAACGCTGCAGGCGGCGAACAACCAGACTTATCATGACCTCGAAGTCAGGGAAACTGAGGAAAGAGGCTCAATGCCGAATCAGCCCGTCTCACCAACCATCTCGCATGCGGCAACGACCTTCCACCTTAACTTGCGGCACACGGGCGTTCTGCCATTCAAATGTGTCTGCTGGTATAGATCGACTGACTGTCTCGGTTGCCGCTCTGTGGCACATCAAACTTTCCGAGAGGCTAAGCTGTGTACAGTGCTCCTGTAAGCGCGCTGCACCGCCAAACGGTATTAATCACATCCCCCTCGCAGGCTGTGCCAAGGTCCATTGGATGCATCGCATGGTCACCTCAACGGAAGTCTCTGGCGCCCTTTGGTGGGCCAATCGGAGTGAGCCCGAGTCAAGCACGATCAAACGTTCGAAAGCTGAACGCGTCAATCTGGCTGCCTCGACCGAAAGCCTGTTGACCGTCTCAGGCAAGCAGTCTCCAAAGGAGCTTACACAGCCGAGTGACAAACAATCACCGTGCATATGGATCCAATGATTATTTGTTGGGACAAACTGGCCATCCCGGGTGCCGGCGATCGACAATACAGCAGCAAGCCATTGATATGATCTCACACTCGCTGATGTTTTGCTCTAGCCCTCGGCGCATTCAGCTCACAATAGCACCACGTCACCCTGTCCGAGGATCTACGCAGAGCGCGCTACATGCGATGGAACAAGACTCCAGTAAGCAACGGCAGAAAAGCGCCCGGTCTCGTCGGTCCAGCAAGCACCATCGCGAGGCCTGGTTGTGGAAGGATGTGAACCGTAAGGTTTTGTGCAGCATCGGCCATTCTACTCTCATACCGTCGACCACCTTGGTGTCCAGCGAACCAGGCCACGAACTGGTCTGCAGCTACAACTGGGCAGTTGGTCCGGATGAAAATATTCATATACCTGGTAGGAATGAAGTGCCTAAAGGAAGGTACCACACATGAGTAACGATCAACAGGTTTCGCGGCGGTCTTCCAGAACGTCGACCTGCCGGTTGCCGTCCCGAAAGATCGAGGCACCTTTTTCGTGGACCAGAATGCGGCGCGCGTCCCTGAGTTCCCTTTCGCGCCGCTGTTTCGCGCCACGGCATCAATGAACCCAACGTTCCGCTTTGATGATGTTGATATCTTGGTGAATCGAAATAGCCTCAGAAAGCTCCTCGATGTCTCTGCGGGACGACGTCAAGACAGCTTTCGCGTCAACCTACACCTGGTCCACCAAACTCTGGTCATCGAGCGTTGCGAGAGGACCGCCCGCGAGCTGATCAGTGGTTCTAAGAACTCTGGATGGGGCAGGAATTTCGAGCGCAAGTTCACGAAATACCCATCTGGTCTGGAAGACAGCACGGCACATCACCGGGCCCTTCGATACCAGCTTGGCGATCTCACATGCGTGGTGCGTTTTGAGGTGGACGCATGCTACGAGAAAACGGGCGAGGGTAGCGGCTCAGAGTCGCTGGAAGGCGCGATGGGGCGCCTGACAGTAGAGGACAGCTCTGAGGGAATCGCTGCTCCTTCCCAATTGCCAAGGCAACCGCCAATGGCTCAAGAGATGGCGGCAGAAATCAAGACGGCGATCAAGCTCAAGAGCCCAAGCGCATACATGCCACAGCTCTGGTTCGGTAGAACGCCCTGGCTCATCATCGGGCAGCACGAAAATGGAACCTTTGGACAGCTGAAGATCAACGATACCGCAGCTCTGTTCACAAGCTGGGAGGAGAAGCACCAGGTCGACCTCCGCAAGTTGGTCACGGTCTTGGCCCGGCTACGCGAGGCCGTCGCAGAGCATGGAGGCAGCCACTGCGTCGCGATATATGAGAAAACGGCAAACACTCCCGAGATCAAAGTGTACCCTTCACATGTGTTGAGACAGGCTGTGCCGGATGATTTGAGGCGCACGCTCTGGGATTCGTAGTTAACCGGCCCGCCCGCGCGTTGAGAATTGTGCCGCCATGAGCTCTATCCGAGCTTGCTCTTTTTCCTGTTCCGGACATTCTCGGTCAAGGCTCACATCACCGTCTTCATGCTGTCAAATTCTGAACACTGTTTCCCTTATACAGCTAGTCGGTTGCGAATGATCAGCATCTAAATGGTAAAGACATTAGCGGCCGATTGCTTAGACTTTCCTGAGGTCGAGGGGGGTTCGCAGAGTGCCGCCAAGCCACCACTTTGTTGGCACAGCTTTTGGAACAAGAGAAGACGCTGCTTACGGACAGTGGCACGAGGCACGTACCATGGCGGGCGACGGCATTTCTAACAGAGGCCCTGGTGTTGTCACCAGAGACCATAGTAATCAATACTGTATGCGATCTTGCATTGTTGTGCTGTGCGTTTCCATGAAGCAACGTGGGCCAATGTGGGCCATGGAATCCTGAAGCAGTGCTGCAAGTTGCTGGTCAGCTACCATGCTGAGCTGGCACGTGGCCGGCAGGCAGCTCTGCACACGTACCGTGTTGGCGCCTAATTCAGCGTCAGGCACGTGAGTGCTGCCGAGTTTTAGTCTGACATTCGACTTGCTCATATGTAGAATTCTTTTATTTCGTCGGTCTTGCTGCGGGACCTTCACCAACCACGCCAGAGAACGATGGACGACCAGGCCGCCCAGAAAAGGTCGCTCAGCACGGCGGCCGTGGCACCTGACAGCTCTCAATGCCGTCGTCAGTGTACGCCCGACATGCAAAGTCTCGGTCTCCCGCCGCACATCATGGCGATGCTTCCCAAGGAGGACCTCTTAGCGCTGGCGTCTGTAAAGGCTTCAGTCGAGAGGTGCTGCCCCACCAAAAATCTTGACGACTACTACGACCGCGTCTTCCTCAGCGAAGCGATCGGATTGCTGAAAGAGTGTGTATTATATTCGTCCACCATGCGCCTAAATCGCCGGCTAATCACGTAGACAATGGTTTCGTTGTCAGAAAATTTTGGCGGAAAAGATGGACGAGAAAGGTAGCTGGGATGTGGAATGGATGTGCCGTGCGTATGTGCACCTGTACGATGAACCCCCCTACGTTGGTGTCGATCGTAGGACGGGGGAAACCTTCACTTTGGGGCAGTCCGGAGAATGGGAATCTAGAGGGGTGGTGGAGTGCCTTCGGGTTAAGAAATTACAAATCAAGCCATCCTCACATGCGGACTGCTTGGATCCGGTCTAGAGCGAATACCAAGACCAGAGGACAATCAAATGTAATGTTTCAAAATGACCAGACTTCTGCTCCTGCTGTAACTGCTCTCTGCGATGCGTCTGGAGAAGCGCCTGTGAGCAGGCGGCAGGCATACAGTATCAAATGCAGGCGGCAATTCGCCATGTCTGGGTCACGGCCTGCCAGCTTTGCTGGCTGTGGACGCCGCAACAAGCTCCTCCTGCATGCAGCCAGATGCCCGGGGCGGGGTCCAGCAGAGTATCACGCTCAGAAAGAGCGCCTTGCGTATAGACAGCTTGGGCAGTGGCCGGGGCGTATCATCTGCTTGAGGACCACTCCAACTGCAGGCTGCTGGACGTCCGACGGCGCGCGTCGCCCGCAGACGTTGGGCACTGTGTCATTGGTACCCTGCGGGAGGCCGCGGCGCAACGCACCCGGTGTACAAGCCAGACCGGGCACACGTCCGGGGCGACCCCGGCGGCGGTGGACTGCCTGGGAGACGGCAGCCGGACGAGCGCATCGCTAGATGGGGTGCGTCATGGTGCCGGGGATCTCTTCGGTGGCGCAAGTTGGTAGTGGCTGCGCAGCGGCTTGCCCCCGGATGGCAGCAGGGCTCTGAGCCCGAACTACAACGCTGGCATTGCCATCCTGGACGCCGTCGACGGTAGTATCGATAGGCGCAGTGTATTCGGCGTCTCCAACCCCATGCCAAGGGCGGCCCTGTAAACGGCTCTTGGGGGGCGGGTCGTCTCAGTGAGGGGAGGGCACTGCCAGCACAGCGGCAAGGCATTTCGCTCACAGGTACTTCTATTGCTTTTCTGCCAGTTTGCGCTCTGCCAGAACATGGCGTCCTTTCCGGCGCAACTGGCCTCGGTGGCGCTGGGCGGGGAATGCACGTTGAGCATGTCGCCAGAAGCGGCGCCGAGTGCCACCCCATACCTCCACGCCTGCCTATCCTCTACGGCATCGTCGACCGGCTGCGGGCACCCTTACGACCAGCACGCCTCACAGTTGCCAACTCGCGAGATGGAGTGAGAAGCCATACGCAGCGGACGCCTCCAGAGCCCCAACCCAGAAAGAGCGAGCCCTGGCGCTCCTTTGAGGCTCAGTCGCAGTGACCGCCCGCGACGCGCTTTTTGTGACTGCAGGCCACATGCGGATGTTACGATGTCTCCGCAATGTATCACCTGGGTAAAAGATCACATTGATGCTCACACCACCACGGCAGGATGCGGCCTCCTGTGCCTTGAAGTCGTGGCGCTCGGCTTCCAAGACACTGGCAGGGACTGGCCGCCAGCGAAGGCTGGCACTGACATTACTGGAGCTATTCCATGATTAAATTCAATGTTGCCTTGCCCATGCGCCGTCCCTCCATTGCGGGTGTTGAGCCGACAATTCGGTCAGCGCCTCCTTGCGGGGTCACGCATTCAATGAACACTGGCAAAGGTCGTGGACGGTCACTGAAAACTTGGCTTGAGTCATTCCTGATTCACCGATTAACAATGCCGATGTCTATTGTCTTTGTTTGCATCTACAGTAAAGTCTGACTTTCATACAATCTAGAAGATCTTCGGTCAGTCTGCTTATTGCACGGCTCACCAGCTGCCTGACCAGACCTTCGACGACGCCGTCCTTTCAAAATTGCCCGTGCAGCCATGCGAGTGTGATGGCGACCTCCAAATTCCCGGCTAACGCAAAATCTTCATCGCAACTTCCAGGTCACCAATTTCCTTCGTGAGCTTCTTTCGGCGCTCTCTCGTCCAGCGGGACTCTCCTGCGATGAACTGAAGTTCATCCGTATCGAGCTTGAGAACCCATTCGTCCGACAAAAGGCGAAGAGGACTATCCGGCCCAGAAAGCAGCTTATAGTCGACAGCTTGACTGAAGACATTGTCGACAAACCGTCTGTAAGCCACTTTGTAGTAAGCCTCAAGGCTGTCGTGTACAGTCTCTCTGGCGAATGCTGCGTTGCTCTTGTTTGTAAAAGCCTCCGGAACGTCACTTAAGTTGATGATGCGAGGACTCAGCGATTTGCCGTTCTCACGGCGAGCCTTCGGCAGCAGTGTGTTTTTGATGCGCGCTCCTTGGCTCTTCTGTTGGTTTTCATTGAAGGAAACATTGAGCGTATAAGGCCTTTGACGCTCTACGCCAGCCAACAAGTCCACCTGGGCCATGCTTGCTTCATATTTGGCACAAATGTCGCCAATCGTCGTTGACAGAATGTTCTGGACAACCTGCGAATCGGCACACACGACCTGAAGCGCCGATAGTATGAAACGGTGCAAGAGCAGAATGACTTTGCTGAGATACTGCCTCGAGATCAACTCCCACTTTGCTGACTGCTCTCGAAAAACGCTTGAAAGGATGCGCGGGCTTAGGGAGCCGAGATCGAGCCCACGAGAGCCATGGTGGACAGTCTCAATCCATTTCATAATGCCTTGATTGGGAGGCTCAATGTGCCAATCCGTGACTATGATGTTCTCCAAGTCGGGATACCTCGTGGGATCAGGAATGTCGCAAGACGTTAATTCTGTGGCGTTACTCCCGTCGTCGCTGTTCTCCTCGCCCTCGCCGTCTGTCGCAAAGCCGGGGGTCGGCGGCTGAGCAACTGTCGCAGCAAACAGATTTGAAAATCCAAGCTGCCATTCAGATTCAAACCTATATGTGCAACCGAAATCGCCGAAGTCGGAGTTGAACTTGTCTGTGAGATTTACGACGGTTGTGATGAGCCGGAGATCGTCTCGGGCGAACGCCTGATGCGCTGAATAGTCCGCCTCAAGAGCAGCGCGAACGAGAGCCTGGAAGTTAGACATAATGCTAGAGAGGTATTGCTGCTGCTCACGCTCCGTCTGGCGAGACGCACCGAGTCCTTTCAGCTTCTTCTCGGCGCCTGACAACTTCTGGCGGATCTCTGTGCGGAGCTCTGGAAAGGCGCGGTCCGTGATCTCCCCCAGCAGATCCGCTAGCCGTTCACGCAGCGCCTGCACGCCTACACGGCCTTCAGGGAGGTCATCCCAAGGATTTTCATCGAACATGGCTTCCCTCTGCCGCAAAGCGGCCACAGGGTCGTCCTCGTCGCTGACCTCGTCACCTCCGCGGTTGGCGACAACGTGGTAGGCGAGCTTCAGAGGCTTTCGATTGCCCTCCACCAGGCCTACCACCGCAGCTTTGGCAGTCTTCTCCTTCAGGAGATCGGCTTTGGTTAGAATTCCCAGGGTGCGATCGCCAGCCGGATCAGCCTCCTCCGCGAGGGTGAGAATCTCCTGTGTGGCGACATCCACGTTGCTGGGGAGTACGGCCAGGATGATGGTCCGGCTGTCTTTGATATATCTTTTGACCATGCTCTTTACGAGTTCTTTGTCTCTATTCGTCGTGACACCCTCGGTGGTATTGCGGAATATGCCGGGCACGTCGATGATAGTGAGAAGGTCCTCATCCGGGCCATGTTTCTCGATCTTCAGCACGTCCTCCGAGAAGGTGTTTTCACCAGCAGCATTCGAAGCGGTGTTTATATTCATGAGACTATCAACCTGATGAAGTGTTTAGTTTTGATGGTCGACGGGGCTTGGATCGTCGTATTACCTGAGCGAGGATGTCTTTGAACTCGTTGCGAAGCTGCTCAGTTGTGTGCAACTGCCTGGTGTAGGATCGTAAATTCTATTTGTGGCTAGGCGTGGCAGTGTGTCACTAAAGCTTGTAATCCTCGCACACGCCTCAATTCCCTGCCGAACGTGAACCCCGTGGTCGCAAACTTCCGCGATTGGTCCGGCCAAATAACGCAGAATTTGGAAGTTAAGTATCACTAATCTGCCCCTTTGGCACTATGTACCTCTTCGCTGTAAGAGGATTCCATGCTGAGAGATAGCAACAGACCTTGGGGTCTTTCACCAGACAGGTGCTCGGGATATTACTGAACCGGCTCGTCATTGCTATGGTGACGTATTGAGGCGGAATCCGCTCCGAACACAGACTTTGTCCAACAAACCCGATAGCCCAGTCGGACCAAAGATTCGTGCGACGATGAGAAGTTTGCCGCGGAGACATTGGCTAGACCCTGTCCTTGGCAGCAAACCAACTCCCGAACATAATTAGGGGCGGAAGTAAAACCGATGCGGCTGCATTTTGCTCACTGAACCTCTCGTTCACAAGTTGTCATTCACGCACCTCCACGAACGACACGCGCGGTTCACTGCCAAATGAAAACAATGGGGAACCTACTCAAAATGGCCAAGGGGAAGCACGCCAGTCTCAGTAGTACAACCAAGACCGCTTTCATGTTTCCGCGCCTTCATCCGGATGTCGCAAGCGCCGTCTCGGGCCATATCATCCCTATCTGGGTTGGCAAAAGGGCCAAGAAAACATGCAACAACGACTATGAGACCTCGGTCATGGGGCGGTTCACTTGCGACAATAGCTTCTGTCCCAAGGCAGCCTGGATCAGTGGCCATGTGGCCATCGTCATCAGAGGATACCCAAATAACGGGTACAATGCGGTCGTATATAACCAGCGGTGTCAAGCTTGCAAACAACTCGGTAACTTGACTCTTGATGAAGATTCTTACATAGAAAGAGTTTCATATCGGCTAAAGAAGTGGGCTGGCATTAGCATGGAGCTTCCCGCTCACGAAAGGAAGGACACGCCTCCACACCGGGAAGACCTTTGCGAAGGTTGCAAACAGCACCGCTGCAAAAAAGGGTCAGGCAACCGTGGTCGATGTTGAGTCCATGCTCTCATGGCTACTACTGCCTGTCCAGCTCTACATGTAAACGAGATCTATATATCGCAGAGCACGGCTTGAAGAATCCATGGCTTTCTCGGCGCTGTGTGACAGGATGTTACAGGTGCAACGTGATCCAAGGGAGGATCGACTATCCGCAGGTTACCTCGCAGGGCGGGATTGATGGCACACGGTGGGTCGAACAGTGGCATCCGAGGATTCCTTAGCTTGGCTTGCAGTACTGTAGAGACTGGTTTCTCGCAAGCCACCGGCTGCAGCTGAACTTATTCCCCATCGCGATGGCCGTCTGCGTTGCCGTTACCATCCTGCGAGCAAGCCGCGTGTGAGACAGTACGAAGGTTATGTTTGTTTAGGATCTGCTCCACAGACTCTTCGAGGACTTCCTTATAAAAGCTGGTCAAATCACGTTCTTTACTCCTGCGGTCCCAGTCCTGCAGACCCGCGGCGTTGACGGATTGAAAGATGATGCGTTCACCGTGAATACTCCAGAACTTCCTCAAGCTGATCACTTCTAGCCCGGGCTCAGTGCGAATATAAGGTGACATGGAGGCGCGTACCGCGGGAAGGAGAACTTTCACGATGTGAAGCCATTGTTCCTCCGGACCGGCGCGTTTGCGCCGCCTGAAAATCTCCTTCCTCTGGTCATCATTGACGCCCTCAATGGGAAAATGCTCCTGGGTAACACACGACCTTTCGACGATGTGTTCGTCTCGAATTTTGGCCGTCGAAAAGTCCGCCTTGCAGATGGGACAATAGAAGGGTATTCGGTGCATCTGCGACACATGCTCCCTGACGTCACAGACTGACTGCAGACGAAAGTATTTCAGGCAGTTGGCGTATTGTGATGGCTTCCACTGGAAATACGGGCAAGCGAATTCTCGAATTGCGCTGTCTTCGCATGGCGCCGCTGAGTGGCATGGCTGGCTGCCGTTTTGTCCCTCTCCGGCGTCCACTACTGTGTTAACGCGTTGGCGGCGGTGTCTGCGTTCCTTCCAAGCAGTGAACTCCTTCCCGGCTCTCTGGACAGTTTCCTCAGTAATGGAACGGAAAGGATGATCGTCGCCGAGAGACGACTCCACGTTTGTCCAATCCTCGAAACGCTCCCAGCAATCAGCCCCTCCTTGCTTTCCGACGGGAGACACATCCCTTCTGCTGAGCTCACAGTGTTGCGTAACCGTGCTTTGCGGAAGAGGGCCGCAACGCGCGTCTGCGCACACCTCCTCACTTGGGCCGTCTCCCACAGCTGCAGTTCCAAGCAGCCAAGACGACACGTGTTCAGACGTGGTGTATGTGATCGGAGTTGCTGTGCGCACAGGATCGTGCGTTCTTTCGGGGGTGTCAAGTTTTGAAGATTGGCCATCCTGCGACTCCAGCTTCATTGTCCCACTCGCTGTGTCGTCGACGATGAGGTCATGTAGACGCGTCTGTTCGCCGAATGTCGAAGACATCGAAAAGTCCTGGGACATGATCAGGTGGCTGATGGCGCGTGATGCCAGTCGCCGTAGTCTTAAATATGGGGTTTGAGGCAATGCTCAATACCGAAGAATGTGCAGGGAACGAAAGAAACAATGCCAGGGAAAAAGCAGCCGAATTGGAGCGTCTATATAGAAGGCCGGCGGGCACGTCAGCCTTGGGTATGTGGGTGTCGCCGTCGCGCCCGAATGGATTTGGACAAGGCCCAGTTCGACGAGGTAGGGTTGAACTCAATGAAGGCCAGGCTCCCACGGTGGAGAAAAAGGGAAACAAAACAAACTGATCAATGCGCGAGGCCACATTCACCACGTGGGATCTTGTCTGTAAAGGCTGCCTGAGCCCCACGTTTGCGGCAGTGATCGGCCTGCTCAGGGTGGCATGCAGCACTCAGCCGGAAACACAGACACACAATTTCCACCACCAGCCACGATTATTGACCCCGCCACTTCTCTTCAAGAAACAAGATGGTCGTGCTTCAGATAAAGTCCGTTATCAGTGCCAGCTAGCGCCGCTTCAGGTGAGCATTCGGCTGCTGACTCATTACAGACCACGGGAATGTCGATGATATTAACCTCAACGAGCATAGCCGCAGGTCATCCAGCATCTGCTCCTAGAATCACAGGAACCAAGCAGGACCCATCCACAGTATCAGATAGCTGCTTACAATAACTTGGTCCGTCGACGTATGTAGCTACTAGGCATCAGAGGCAATATATCGCACAGCTTAAACTAGCTGCGCAAGGCGCCAGATTGGGCTGAGGCCAGGCGAGTTCTTACGTCTTGCCAGAACACAGTTATTTCGCGAAGCACCTTGTCAATTGCAGACTACAAGCGGCCGCAGGGCGATATGCCCAGCCAGGGCCGAGTGCGGTTCGACCCGCGTGCGCGAGCTCATGGTGATGTCCATCGCATCGAAAGAGCCGCGATGGCAGATCCAGCCAGCCGGAATGTAAACCCTAGCTGGGAGGCTCCGTCCGTGCGACAGTACACAGCGGGCTGTCCCGTGCTTAACATAAGCCGCCCAAGCGGCCGTGCCCACGGCTTACCGGATGCACAGGCACGTGGAGAATGGCGGGGTGCCATGCTCGCCAGCAGCCGATGCACGCCCTGCACAGTGCGTATCACACTATCAAATGGCCAGCACGAAGGAACAGCGCGGTGGGTCCCATCCGCTTAGGTTCTCGATCGGCGGGGCTACTCAGAGGCCTATTATGCTTGTACAGCATCGGATCCGTGCCATGTCTGAACAGCGCAAGCTGAGAGTCCGGTCCTCCACATATGTCAGAACCGATGATGGGGTTGTATGGCGTGTTTCCTTCACACGTTGGTTGCGGTTTTTTTGGCGAGTCGAAAGCCCTTGTATAGTTACCATATTTGAAGAGCATGACGAAAGGCGGTGCAATTGATGGAGCGGCAGCAGTTGGAAACGCAGGCTGCCTTGCCATGTACGTGCTACTAGCTACAGAGGAGTGGAGTGGGGATCGCCTTCGTCCTGTCCATCACTCGAAGTTGCCTCCGTCTTCGAAAGAGCAATCACCCCCGATGCAGCGGTGAGACCGCCAGCAAATTGAATGGCCCCATGCACAGCTGCTACCCCGTACCCACCGGCTCCGGCGCTCTGACAGATGGCAAATACGCTGGAGGCTGCAACGTTGCCGATAGCGCTGTGAATGCCGGCGGCCATGGACCCTGAGGGATAAGCTATGTCAGTCGCACATTCGAGAGACTTGGATCGTATTAGTAAATAGGGCGAGTATGGAGTGCATACCAGCAAGAACGCCATTCCCACCAAATCCTGTCGCCAGCAAGGCGGGTGCAGCGACAACGCCCGGTGCAGCGACAACGGCCAGGCCAACACCAACGGCGCCGCACGCCGCCATCGTGCCAGGACTGTCTCTGCAAAATTGATACGTCCGCGCAGAAGTTTCCAGAGTGAATTGTTGGGTTTCGCTGGCCAGAGCAGTCAGCCCGTCAGGGACGTGCATCTCAGCTGAAGCACGCTGCGCTGCCGCTAATCCAGCAGCGGCAGCCCTGCCACCTGCGGACAGGAGTGATGACTGCCACTGAGCTAGGGTCGACATAGGGCGTGATGTATTGAAAGGTGAGATCTGGATTTGCGTGTCTACCACGTACGAGGACAGACACTTTGGCGAACGCCAAGCATCACGGCGAAGTCACCAGTCGTCTTAAGCTGATGATTCTGCCTTGATCCACCGCTCTCTAAAAATGACATGTGATACCGTTGAGGTCGGGATGCTCTCGGAACGGGCCAGGCCCAGCCGGATGGAACATACCACAGTACGTGTTGTATTATGACAGGCCCAACGCCCCGTAAGTGCACCAATGAGGGTACGCGAGCCTACTTGATGAAAATCAACAGTTTCGAGGGTGTACTGTACATATGGGCGCTATGGCACAGACACTCAGATAGCTTGCATGTGGCAGTGTGCCTTTTCGCAGCGCTCAAATCGGCACCTCACTAGATGCAAAGTGAGTGTGGTGACATTGGGAGGTGTAACTCTGATGGCTGATGATCCGCCGCACCATCGCGATTCGACCCTGGCGATGCGCTCGTCCGACTGCTGTCCCTGCTAGGCAGGCCACCAATGCCGGGGTCGCCCGGGACGTGTACCCGCTCTGTCATGTACTTGGCACACTACGTGACAGCGCACCACCGTCGCTGTTGGGCACTGGCGTCCACTATAGTTATTGGGGATACACGCCATAGCTACAGTACTTTTACATGTAGCGAGGAAGCTCATTAGAACTTTTAGCGCAGCCCGCTAAGTAAGAAGTGCTCGGCCTTTTCTACACTTTTACATACAATTTGGTTCAAATGTGTCTTCCGCATCACAATAATCACTGATTAGTTTCATGACCTCCACACAGTGCCAAGCGCACTTCTTTCACGCACTATGTACATCAGCATGACCATGTTGCAACCTTCGAGAGTGGATCCTTTTGGGAGGGTTTGCTTCTAACTAATCCATAATTCCTGCCCGAAACGGATCATGATAGGATAAGGGTATGAAAGACAACTAGGGGACAATTAAGTGCATTGTACTCTGTAGTGCGAAGCTTAACCCGAGAGCTTAGTAGTGACAATAGCTACGGTACTGTAACGGCAACACAACAGCTAAACTAATTGCTAGTCGGCACAGCTATTATGAGAATGTTCGCCCTCCCAAACCCTTACTGTGTCACGTGACGGAAAAACATAATGAGGGTACAAGTGAATGCTTGCTCGTGATCACACGATCCTGTTAGGGATAGGTACTTGTAGCTACAGTGTGGATGCCACGCCCTGATGCGCAGCCAATAAACAAAACTGAGCCTCTTGTTACTAGCGTTGTTGGTCTGTACTCATGAGGGAGCCAGATAATTTTCTTCCCACTTTCCATGATCCAAGTACCGTCGGAACTGATACCAAGTCCACAAACTGCTGGAAACGATGCCGCCAGTGCACGAGAACATGACTCGGCAGCCAAAAGGCTGGAAAATACGTTAAGGACGCCGAAATCCGTGAGCAGTAAAGTATTGGGATATCGTTCGAATACGAGAGCGCACGAGAGACCCTGGAGGGTCTGCCGTGGCGCGCCCGTGGCCACGTCCCAGAGCCAGACCGTCTTGTCGTGTGATGCTGATGCCAATACCTGGCTGTCCAGCGAGAAGGCCACCACGCTGATCGAGTCCCTATAACCCTCAAGCGTCTGCCGCAGCATATCCTAATCAGATTTCACGCTGTGAACACAAGGCAGATTCAGTAGGCGTTGGTTCCAAAATATTTCCCAGACTTTGCTTACAACGGGACAGAACAGTATCAACGCTATATAGATTTGAAGTGGTGTCTGTTCGATCATGGATCTAAAATTAGCCACGGCTTTGGTTATATCTGTGATTATCGCCCTCAGTTCTGCAGGTGCATTGGGATCCTGCTATTAGAGGTGTTAGCCTAAGTACAGAATGAGAACACAATTGCTTACCTGGCACATATTGAGAAGTTGTTTAATTGCGGCAGCACCCTCTGAGATCTTACCCTGAAGTGCCAAGACTTCTAACCAGCGAAGGAAGTGCTCCTTGAGGAACTCGCAAACGTCATCTCCCAGAGACCGTCCACTTTGTTATAGATGGTAAACCCAATAAAGGCAAGCATACTGGAGATCGATGGGAATATGTTTGTCCATTACTTCCTTGTCGATCTCATCTCTTAGCAAAGCTGGCTCCTGAAGATCATATATATCCCATCTAAGCCCTGCCCTCATGCGTTTGATGCATCATGCCGCTAGCGTAGTGTGTGTTTCTGTTTCATTTACGCTATGCTTACTGTTGCCTATATCATTAGGGTGTAGAAGAAAGTCGCTAAACGATTTATGTAGCAATTATATAGGGCGATGAGGCTTAGGAGATATGTCTAGCACTGCATGTAACTCGAGAAGCCACCAGTTCACGTCATCTATATCCATGCCCAGGAGAATAGTAAGTGAGGCAGCAGATAGTGGGGTAGCAAGAAGAATAAGAGCCCCTAGGAACTGCAGCTGTTAGCCAGAGTCTGCTTCCTCGTCGCTAAGTAGTATCTGACGGAGAATAGGATCATAGATCTGATTTGGCTGGGACTTACCCTCTTCGTATTACTTGAGCCACAGCTTTAACTGTTTCTTTGGGTTGCTTAGGCGTTTCTCGTCATAGATGAAACAGCAAAGAGTTGTAGCATAGATGAAAAGGGGTTCAGGGGTTGTGGCTAGTTGAACTATGCGAGACAGATCTTTATCAGCAGGCTATGGGTCTTGCTGCACCTTGCGCCTCATTTTGATTTCAGCGAACTTGACTGTTAGGAAGGTCTGGATGTCGGACTTGGTATCTTTAAAGAATACGTACTGAAGCTCTAACTTTCGGACATTCTTGTGGTCAAATAAGGGCTTAAATGCTGCGTTAACCTCAAATGTGGACCTGCTTGTGAAAAGGATATGAAAGCGTACTGTGCGGATGGCTTGAAGCTTATGCAGTAGTTCTGTGACCTGTGGGAGATGCTCAGGGCACTTGCACTCATCCAAAGCATTGATGATGACCACCATTAGTGGTTAGCTCATGTTGACAGAGATGAGAGCCATTAGGGGGCTTATAATAAGCTTATGAAACTGCGTCTTGAGGTCCCCCTCTCTGAGTACGTCTCGGTCCAGACTGTCGATGGAGCGCTGAAGATGCTCTTGAAAGCAGGGAATTGTATTAGCTAACTGGACAGTAATAGTGGTAAATAACCGATTAGTGTTATTGCGATCCCTTTCTCCTCTTTTAAAGAAGTAACCAGCAGCAAGTTGCTTCCGCTTGGCCCAAGAGTCTGCAATCGTCCATGTAACGGTGGACTTGCCTGTCCCCGCTGGAACTACAAGCCAGGAGAACAATTCGCCAGAGTCATCGTTTGCCCAAGTATATATTGTTTCCTGAACGCGTAGTCGAGTGCCGTTCTCACATCTTGAACCGTCTTGAACGTCCGCACTGTTATAGCGTGCTTTATTGACGACAGGAAGGTTGAGGGGGCGACTGTTAAACGTTTCGCTACGATACGTCAGTAAATATCGGCATTGAAGCACAAATGGACGAACATCTGGAGCTGAAGGTGCCCTGCCGAAATGTCGCGATGCTCCCTCGCAATATCGACATGGTCCTTTGCAATCGACAGGAGCGACTGCATGTCAATGTAATTATGCTGTGCTGCTTTGTCGATAGCTTCCAGAGTATTCCGCGAAGCAATGCTGTTCAGAGTGTTTGATTCTTCTCGTATGATTTGCTCTCGTTCTTGTATACTGGAGATCATTAATTTCCATTCGTCGTGGTTGGAGATATCGCGACTGATGTTAGCAAGCCACTTCCGGTAAAATCGGAGGACCGTCTTGATCTGAAACTCAAGGATGTGTCGGTAGAGGTCAACCACATGGCCGTGAAACTCCGCCTGTAGTTCGGTTTCGCACAGGTTTTCTGGCCACAAAAGACGTTCGAGTTGGACATAGTATGGAAGTCGAGAGGCGACATACGATAAGCCATCACGGTTGGCTTCCTCTGCCGCACTCGGATTGGTGAAGACTGGTAGTAAGACACACATCCCCGCCCAGACGAGGGATGCCTCGGGAGACGCCTTGACAGCCTCATCAACAAGGCCCTTCACAGTCAGCGCAAATTGAGCAGTCTGCTGAATCTGATCCCTCAGGATAAACTGGTGCCCGAATATAGTGTATTTCGTTCGCTTGTCATTGGCGCGTCGTAGGCCACGTTCGGTGATGATCTTGAGTTGAGCATAACGCTTGTCAGGATCCGTTTCAATTCGGTTGTCGGGTTGGCGCCTGATATCATGCTGTTGAAGCAGTCCTTGTATTTCAGGTGCGCTAGGCTCTGAAAAGGACTTAGTATATATATGCGTATGAGGTTACAGTATACCAGGCAGGCAGGCCTACCTTGCTCCTCTAACTCTTGGGAAAGAAGTATTTCGTATTGCTCCACCAACTCTGCATCTTCTTCCCGCAGAGCTTCATAAGCACGGCTCCAAAGAACAGATGTGTCACTTGTCAACGACGCTGTAGGCTGCGGCTGCTTAGTTGCTCGTGGTGATGGGCTTAGACTTCGACCATGCATTAGGGATTGCCGTGGCTCAGTGACTGCAACTGGTTCGAAATCGTCCGCTGGGTTTTGTTGACTGACGGCAGACGATGCGTGCGCATATTTGCCAGGTTCGGAGGAAGCTGCTCCATCGAATGGCAACGGCGTATCGGTGGTTCGGTCATGGCGAGGACGCTGTATATTCGTACTGCTGCTCCTAGAGCGTGACAAAAGCTTCAAGCATTGCCAGACTTTCGAAAGCCCCATGTTGCTCCTCGTTTGTGACTAGAAACGCGAGAGACCGCAGAGGATCTAGGCGCATTTCCGCCAGTTGATCGACTCTGCGAAATGAGTGAAATATGGAGGAGAGGTTGTGGCTGAAGCAATGCAGGTCTACGGCACGTCAGCGTCTGCTCAGCCAATCGCGCAGCGACAGCTGGCCAGCACGGCGTGAGAACCATGGTGGTGACTTTGCGCCGGTCGTATTCCTCCCGTCGGATGACTTTTCCTTTGGAAAAAAAGACTCAAGAAAGTCTCTTCAAAGGTGCCTTCCATTTTCAATCCGGCGTATCTGGGGAGCGTGCGATCGATTCCAGTACGACGGGCAGTCTTGACAGGTTAGGGGGTGGGAGGCTCGGAAGAACCCTTCGCCGCTAGTGCGTCCGCGAGGCTAGCTGGGTTGACGAGCAGCAGGACCGAGCTTTTGTCCATTGCCCGCAAGGTCCTAGAACATGGCACCGCGACTGGCGAAGGTCCAGCGAGTCGAGCTCGAAAACATTATCGTCAGCAAATTAGAAGGCAGCGAAACTGTTAAGGACAACGAAATAGCCCACAACATAACCTCTTGCAGCTCGCGAACCGTCCGCGCCGCCCGATCGAACATCCTCAGACATGGCACGATTGACCCTCCTCGTAAGGCTATGGGCCGACCGAGAGAGATGACAGAAAATATGTGGCAAGCTTTGAAGAACCAGCTGGAATGCAATCCTTGTATGAGTCAACAAGATATGGCTAATTTTCTCTTTCGCTAATACCAAGTCAAGCTATCGCGATGTACCGTTGGAAGGGTGCTGAAATGAGCCGGCTGGACAAAGAAGGTCACGCAGAATGTCGCGAAAGAACAAAGCCAGGATCTCCGTGACGATCACCTCGACCGGCGATCGCACTATAAGCTCGAAGCGGAAGTGATTGTGGTTTGGCGATACTGGGCCGTGGGTATGCTCCAAAGGGGGTGACACCGAGGCAAACCAAGTGGTTCCATCGCAGGAAAAGAGTCCAGATTCTGCCAGCATACACGATTGACGGGGTGATCTACTGCGAGGTCTATGAAGAAAACACGGACACCGAGGTATTCGAGGGTTTCCTCGAGAGGCTGCTGCCGTACTGCAGCAGGTACCCCGCGCCGAGATCTGTTATTTTCATGGATAATGCTTCGTTCCATTTCGTTTCTCAAACATTAAAGGATCTCATCGCGCAGGCAGGCGTGATAATCGAATTCCAAGTGCCCTACTCACCAGACACTAACCCAATCGAATATCTCTTTAGGTCAGTCAAGAACCGCATCAGGAAGATGTCTCTAGAAGACGAGGACCTCATTCAAGGTGACTTCAAGTCCTACCTCCTGATGCAAATCAGAGATGTTGGACGGGACAGGAGGATAGCCAGAGGACACTTCAAGAAGGCCCAGATTGATGTTAATAGAGCCTAAAGACGAATGAAGATGAACATTACTCTACAAAATATCCTTGACGTTATATTACATAGCATCCCAACTGCCATGCTCTGCCAAAAATGACGGAACGTCGGAAACGTAGCACCATGAAACACCAGCCAGAACTCCATGCTTGACGTAAAATCGATACATCCGTTCCTGATTAGCTGCAAGCATATTCAGATTATAGCTATGCGCTAACGTTAAGTCCCGAGCTATAGCGTAGTGGTCTTTCTGTTCTTCTGTGCTGACACGGGATTGCTGCCACGTGCCGTATGCTCTGACCGCATCTTCTCTCGGCAAATACCTCCTCTGCTGTGGCGTCGACCTGAACACAATTTGGGGGGAAGCAGGGTCTTTGCTCGCACCGCCGACGCACGGATGACATTGGACGAACCTCATATCAGACGACGACAGGTCTGAGTCACATCTTGTCCGCTTTCAGCGACTCAACCTTTCCTTTTCTCGTTGCTCCCTCTCTTCCAGCTCACGTTCATCTTCTAAAACGAGTTGACGAAACTCGTCCGGAACATCGTCATGTCTATTCAAGGGCCTCCCTGCCTGCAAATGATCGGCCAGCATCCTAATATGGTGTAGTAAGAGATGATAGTGTTTCCCTTTATGCTGCTAGCAGTGGTCTCCTTTTATATATGGCTGGCTGGGGCAGCGCATCAGCGCATATGCCTGTCTGATACAAGCACCTCGACCTAAGCTGATGGTTCTGGCTTCTAAGTCTGCCTCCTGAGTGGCTGTTGCTCCTGCCCGGACAGACTTACCTACGTCCACGCTTATATAGTAAAATGTAGTAGTGATGGTGATCTTCTTTCCCTCGTCCAAAAACTTGCTCTATTCACAAAGCTGCCGGGTAATAAGAGGCTAGTCGATATCGAGTTTCGGAAAACGCTTCGTGATGTTACTAGTCTTACGATCGGTTACAGACAATACAAGCTTCGTGGCTTCCTCCTTCCACGGCTTGCCCGCACTTGCGTCAGCCACCTTAGGCTGCAGAACGTGCTTCCAGAACTTGCGTAGCGATATCACCACGTCGAGCTCTGATTCGCTAGCCTGCCCCCGATTCTTTGCGAAGAGCTTCCACTTAATGTTATAGCGTATAATAGGCTCGTTCTCGTACGACTGCTCTGGCTCCCAATCAGCGTATGGGACGAACGTGAGGGCAGCGCCGGCAGGTCTCAGGCGGCTTCTGTGCGCTACAGGTGCAGGTTGAGATGCATCGTCGGAGGAGAGCATAGAGGCTGAGAGTCGCTGTCATCATCAATAGTCCAAGCTTCATTTCAATCTATGATGTCTCATTCACACAGCGTGGATGATGCTCGCATGTTCTGCGCCACCATCATCAATCGCAAACAGGTAGCCTAGGGTGCTTATGGCTAAGCTTCCATACATTTCCATCTGTTTCTGGAAGCAGGCAGCACGTAGCAGCGATAAGGTTAAGATGAGATAATGACTAAGTTAGATCACGTGTAGCCGTTGGTATATCAGCAAGTCAGCTCAAGTAGCGCTTAAAACGACTCGCACTGTCACTGTGGATCAGCAGACATAGGTGTTGGCTCGGTACTCGGGCTACTTCCCCATACCTGGATCCAAACATAATCACAGCCAATGTTGGATTATTACGGCTGCTTTTGCGGCCAAATTTGGACTTTTCAACCCGTTTGAGGTAGTTTCCAGTAACGGAATGTCGCTTCCACATAAGAAAGATTGATTGTTTGTGCTGAAAGCGGAAGAGACATTTGCACCAAACTGTACTGTTGTAAGGAGTTTGAATCTTTTTTTTCCTTCTGTTTTTCTCTTTTCGTGTTGTTCTCAACCAGGCAGAGCAACAAGGTTCTCCTTCCTTCATCTAATACAGCACAAACGCCTTCGTTATAAGTCTTCAAATTTATATTTAGTAAGCAGCCTAGTATACATAACCAATTTGTTAGCTAATGAAATCACCTGCGTGAGAAGTGTCTTTAACGAAACGTCGTCTCATTTGATATTACGCATAAACTGGCGGCTATACCTCTATCCGAGAATCTCATGGTAGCCCTGCGTTATGCATATCTGTTTCTTTATTTTCTATGGCTTAGTTTATTCTTATGTATCACGTCCATAGTAACGTCTTTTCATCACTTGCTGAAACGATAGCGGAGGCTATTTGACTTGCGATGAGTTGAGACGTTTGCAACCTCTTCAATACTTAGAGGCCAATGGAAGTTTGGAGGAGAAGACATAGTCCTGCTGTATTATTTGTGTATGGGTTTGCCAGTTGTTTTGGTTGGGAAAAGTTGCTGCGATCTATAATATTGATAAACAGGAATAGCCGAGATATCCCAAAGTTTCTTCGAGCGCTTTGATATAATGTGACTGATTGTTTAACGTATATCTGCTAAATAATTGCATTGATGCTAAGATACGCTAATTTTTTATGTGTGATAGATGGCCAAGTTTAGCCGAGTAAGTATAGCAGTTAACAAATACCATTGCTTCGATGTCCGGAGGTAGGCTCCGCGCGTGATTCCCTATATTTTTGTTTTTGTTTGTTTGTTTTGTATTTAACGCCATGGCGGCAAGGGCGCAGCCGCCCTTGCGGCCGACCTCCCGAAGGGTATGTGGCGTAGAGGGCCGTAAGCTCTAGCTATATACTCTAGAGTTACACGCTATCTCCTCACGTCCTCTAAGTCTTACTCGTGTGTCACTTATGTGTTCTATCCATCCCTAGTTCCCACTGGTACCCTAGTTCCGTTTTATCAGTCTGGTTTCCTCGTAGAGGTAGTTTGCCGTCTAGAGGATAAGTTATAGCCTATCTCTCAGTACCGCGGGCAGATCTTCTGGAAGAAATCTGTCACGCTGAGGAAGGCCCGAAAGCCTTCAAACTCAGTGATTAGCCCCTTGTAGTAGCGCTCAAGAGACCCTATAGGTCCTATAGGCTCCTGACGGCCATAAGGGCGGAGGGTAGGCCACTGTTGCCTCCTCACTAGGGTTTTTCGGCAGTAGACCAGATGATCTACCTCCTTAGCCTCACCGTAGGAGCAGGTAAGCAGTGCTTCTGTATAGTTAAAGCGTTGATGGTATTGTTCGAAGTCCCTATAGCCTGATCGGGCTACCAGGAGATGATGTAGGATTACCCGTAGTAAGGCTAGTTCAGGAGGGCAAGCAAGGGTAGCCTAGAGCCCTAGTTACGTATAGCGAGGGGCCGCCTCTTGCCTCCACTATTTCCTATACTAGAGTCGTTTACGCTCTTGAGCAAGCCGTTTGATCCCTAATAAGGTAGCTAGAAGGCCTCTTGGGACTGGCAGCGTTGTGCCCTCCTTAGCTAAGCTGTCAGCCTCCTCGTTTCCTTTTATCCCTTGGTGCCCTGGAGACCAGTGGGTTTGTATATCGTGTATCCTGGCTGCTGCCTAGATCTCTAGGAAAGCAGCTTATGAGGAGTCTGGGATGTTGCTGCGTATCCCCCGGATAACGCTAGTGTTATCGATATAGATATGTATAGGCTGGCCTTGGGAAGTAAGGAGGGCTTTTTAGAGCCCTGCCCTCGCCCCCTCTGCCTCGCCATCGAACACTTCCGCGATACCGAGGCGGCCACATCCTTAGGCTATCCATCGGCTACTACGGTAGATAACGAAGCCGAACCCTGTAGCCCTATTAGGGGCTTTAGAGCCGTCTAAGTAAATAATTATATAACTATCTAGTACCGTTTTAAGCTAGGCTAGCAATGCTTTTGCTGCCTCTCCTTTGCTTTGTCCAGCTATAGGATCTTGTGGTTCTGAGAGGTGCTGTGATTACAGGAGCAGCGGTCTTAGGCACTTAGGTAGGAGGGCTGCTGTTCTTTGAAGCCTTGTTTGCTGCTGCCCTAGCTGAGAAAGCCTTAGGACTAGGGGGTGCTGTTGGTTAACCTTCTGTAGGCGTGTGGCGAAGCGTAGGCGTACTGCTTCGAGGGCTACTTTTGCGGTAGGCAGGCCAGAGTCACGGAGGAGGCTGCTGGTTAGCGTGGTCCTCCAGATAGGTAAGATAGCCCTT